>JADNRX010000958.1:0-17335 GCA_015501595.1 Hymenopellis radicata
AAGAGAGGCAGTATTGTGATTCGATGATTTGTTACTGCTGTTGTGAATTCGATTAGGGGGTTGGGGGGCGTTTCTTCTGGCACTTTCAGGTCAAACAGGGTGCCCGTCTACTTTCTCTTCGGCATTCGCGTTTATATCTTCTTCCGATGTTTCTCATTTTTTCTATTCTTAGCGCTTCGGCCCATAGAGGGCCCTACTTCTTTATCCTCGGCCCAGGGCGTTGGGGGGTGTGGGTTTGCTACATGTCAAGTCTCGCACCCGCCAATGTTCTTCGCTACTATTGATCTTCTTTCCATCTTTCTGATTTTCTCTCCCTTCTCTTACTCCGGAGGGGCTTGGGGTGGGGGTAATGTGATCGTTCATGCTTGACATGCAGATCAGATCTATGCCACGCCAATCCTCTTCGAGTTCACCTTATATCTTCTTCTTAACCTTTACAACCTGTACTGTCGCTTCCTATGTCCCAGTTTTGTCGACAATACACGACCTTTATTGATGTTTTATCCCGAAGCGATTGCAGGCACCAACGTGAATGACATGAACTAAAAATACAGAGTAGGACAACCAAAACATATTGAATCGTCTCGTAAAGCTTAAACCTTATCCTGGATGCTGTGTACGCTCTTGCCTTCAGCCTCCCCGAGCGCCTTCTCTTGCCTGGCAATGTTGGCTGTACGCTCCTCCTGGGAAATGGCACCGAAGATGATGTCCATGTCTTCCAAACTACGGCCCTTGGTCTCGGGGATAAGGCTGTCGATGTGTTAGCACGACGAAGACACAAGAAGCGGGGTGGGACGTACAGTGAGAACACACCCATACCGCCAACGTTGACCGTGGCAAACATGATGAAGATCTTCCAACCGAGGTCACTGACCATATCGGGGGTGACTTTCGAGACAGTGAAATCTGCACACACAGCATCAGCCAGGTAACTCGAATTGATCAGAACGCGTACTCCATAGCCATTGAGAAGCACTGGCCGTCGCCAAACCGTAATGCCTTGTCCTGGTGGGGAAGATATCGGAGACGTAGACCCATGGCAAAGGACCCCAGCCCATCGAGTAGAAGCAAACGTAGATGTAGAGCATGGCAGCCATGGCTTGACTTGCGGGAGAAACGGCAGTAACAACGTCGCTAGAACTGACCGCCGGTGGCGGATGAGTTTTGAGGATAGCGCCGATGATGTAGAACAGTGTGCCCATTCCGAATGCCGAGATGATGAGAGAAAGTTTTCGTCCAAGGTACTCGACACCGAAGAAGATGAAGATGGCAGTTGCGACGACCTTGACCACACCATAGATTCCTGACGCAAGTAGCGAGTTCTTGGTGCCGGTGTAGCCGATGGAGGCTGAGAGTGGGTTAGTTTTAATCCTAAGAATTCGGCGCGTGAAAGGCATACCGAAGATCTGGGGGGCATAGTAGTTGACACTGTTCTGTCCAGACCATTGTTGGAGCAGGAAGATGACGAAGGCAATTACGAAGCGAATGAAGTTGCCTTTGCCGAAGAAAGCCTCCTTGATACCAAGGCCCTCGCGAGCGATACGCTCTTCCTCGATGGCGGCCTCAATTTCAGCTATTTCATGAAGAACCCGCTCATCATGGATTGATCGGCGACGGAGGTAAGCCAGGTTGTTGAGAGCGTCTTCTTTCCGACCGACGGAGGCTAGCCAACGAGGCGATTCCTGTGAGAATAAGTCGGTTTCGGCGGGTTCGCACATCAATAACTGGAGACAAACCTTGATGGTCAGGAGACCGAAAGTCATGATTCCAGCGGGGACTAGCTGGAAACCGAAGGGAATTCGCCACACGTTCACGCTGTTTTGGATGTTGATACCAATGCCATCTGGAAACTGTGAGCGAGAAAAATACGATAGGTAAATTATCACGCACAGTTGATGAAGTACGACAGCATGACACCAATGGCCACCATGATCTGGAACATGCCTGTGATCCGTCCACGGACTTCCTTGGGACAGCACTCCGAGACGAACGCAGGCGCTACCGCAGAGATACCACCGATTCCAACACCAGAAATGACACGACCGGCGTAGATGAGGGCCAGACCGTTTGATGGAGATTCGGCGACGGTAGTTAGTATCTTCAAGTCGTCTCAATCAGTTGAGGATATGGCAAGAATGCAAAAGGGACGCACAGCACCAACACTGAAAAGGAGTGCGAAACCAAGCAGAGTGTATCGACGACCGAGACGAGCTAAATGCACTCCGTTAGAAACATGTAAGGCTAACATGAAAAGAGACGTACGCGAGATAGCAGTGCTACCCAAAGCGCCGAAGAAAGCACCAGCCTGAAGCACAGACACGACGTTGGACGAGACCTCGTTCACCCTATGCTTGTCCGCAGTTCCATCTTCTTTTATCATCCCAAAGTGCTTCTGGAAGTAGGAATTGTTGACGACTCCTCCACCGACACCACTGGTGAATAATGAGAACACGCCTGAATAATCGGAGAACGCGCGTACGTATCATAACCGAACAGCACGATACCCCAATACACGACGAACGCGAGCCCTACAATACGAGTCAGCTAGAGAAGACGCGACTCGGAGTTGGGCCAACATACAATAGACACGAATGTTTTGGAACCGAGTATCCTCCATAGCGGATGTGGTCGATATCGGAAGGAAGAAGCACTAAAGCCTGCCGAAACCAGCTCATGGGAAAGCCTTATATAGGACGCCCTGGACCCTTATGCGGGGAACGAGGGTGGGGAAAAGGTGGGGAGTCACGGGCCGTCGGCGGGCCGTGCAACAACATCAATTCATTTCTTCAACACTCTTCTTTGAGAGACACGCCGACAATCCTCTGGTCTTGAGCGGTTTCACGGCCCAGCACCTAAAACGACTGTTATACAATCTTTGGAATACGGCGAGCACGAACTTTGAACACTTGTTTTCGAAATGAGGAATCCATTCCCATGCATTCTTTGTCTTACTTAGGATTCCCGCGAGAAAACACCGTTCGGTGAAATTTTCCAAAGGGGGACCGGACGGACTGAGTGATGGAGCCAGATTGTTCGGTCAACTGACAGATGCTCATGCGGTTCGTAGTGCCCGACCCTACGTAGGTCCTCCAAGGTTGATCGTACTGACGGAGACTGACAGTCTCGTTCAATGCAGAGATGTTCAGGGTAAACGGACCTACGGACAGTGATGGACTATCTCAGTTCTCCAGAAGAGGGAACATGCGACCTGAGAAGACTTCATGAATCATGGCCATCGTCGGCGATGGAGATCCACAGTTGAATACGGAGCCTCACCCGAAGATCACATCCCGACGTCAGAAGACGCGGATTTGAATATTACAGACGTCCACCCATCACCACACTCAGAGCGCGCGCCCCCGTGCCCCAGGGCCCCAAGGGCGAACGGTCTTAATATAAGTAGCTGCAAGTAGCTGCGAGCGCGGTGTCAGTGCCTGAAGAGTAGGAATGTGAGTGGAGAGATCCGGCCCAAACACCAACGGAGCTGCCAGTGACAGAGGTCCGGATTTCATTATAGAGAATCTTATAACTGGCGTTCTTTGCTCCCAACTTGCGTACATAACCCAGAGTACCTAGAGTTCAGAACTTTGAACCGGAACGTAGTAGTCGATTTCGATTTTGCAGGACAATATGAAGAACGAGGCGAACACATATTCGACGAAGTCGACTAGTGCAGGGTCGAATGAAAGGACAGCGGGATGCTGGTACAAGTTGTCTGCTACTGCGAAGTTCACGTTCAGAATCGCGCCCTTGATAACGTGGCGCAGTTACCACCCACTGCTCCGCGTAAGTAATTCCTTTGCATCTCGTAGCTGGGATGTCGCTGTTTGCCCCAAGTTTGCCCTCTCCGATGCGCCCCGCCACGTCATTGATCCAGCGCGTCTCGATCCAGGAACACAATGCGGCCACCTATTTTGCTTCGGAAGCATTATGGTCAGATATCAGTGTTCCTGGAGGTTCCTCACTGTTCCTCAGCAAACGGAAATCGCGCGCGGTCGCTACATGTCTCACGGGTTATGATGAGAGAAAAGAACAAGAACTGGGCCTATTTCTGTCGCCAGGACGGAGTGGTGGCTGTCGAGAGGCGAGATCCTGACTTTGGAACGAGATGAACCTGGAAACACAAAAATGTGTTCTGTCCAGGACATTCAACGGCATGGCGCGGACCGGCGTAGTAGACGCGGTAACGCGCGTCTCACATTACTGGTCTTGTGGGAGTTTGTCCGCTCTTCCCGCGGGCCGCATTATTAGTTCCTTTGACTTGGACTTGATCCACCAGTCTTAACGAAGTGTAAGTATGTACAAGGCGGCTCACTCGTCGTTCGTCTACATTCTTCATTTCCTTCAAAGACAACACAGAGAAGCTGACAAGCCCCGAGTCAAAATGAGAGGGTGGAAAACTAGCTATCCAAGTTGGCTATACTGCAAGTTCAGATGTGAGTTGTGCGAGTGCAACATAGGCATCAAAGACACCACGGACGACGAACGGACTCCTACATTCCAAGCGGATACTCTCCAAGTTGCGCTCACAGGCCCGCCGCTTGCTTTTCTCGACCGCAGAAACAGACTTGCATGCCATCAGCCGCATCTTCATCACTAGGACGGCACATTAGCTAACATCCCTGCCCCAGGGGAAGAAAACTCACATAGTTCGTCCGGTGGTCCAGGAACCGAGTCACCAAGTTGATCACGTAGTGTCTCTTCTTCGGCGACGAGCGAGGCAACTTGTTGATGTATAGCGTCGAGTGCAAAAAGACAGGCTGATGTTCTTTCGAATGTTTCATTGGAGTCGGACATCTGCAGTGCGGAACCAGAGTCAGCGTTCAAGGTACCGATGTACGGGAATAGACAACTTCGGTGCGGCACTTGAAGAAATGCTGTCAGCCGGGAATAGTAGAAGACACCAGTCAAGGGAGGCGCACCTTCGTGGAGTCTCCTTCAGAGTCGTGGCTATCGGTAGCATTATGCAGTTGTACTTCTTCGGTTCCGTATCCGACTTTGGGTTCGGGAAGTACTGTTTCCTGAGTCACCGCCACATTATCTCGAGGTTTAATCACTGTAGTTTTCGCGTTGGACAAGGCATAATCGGTGAACGGGTCGGGGGGATCAGTGCTGTAGAATATCAGCGATCTCCATCGATCGTCCGGTGAGATCGCTGCTCACTTTTCTAATATGCGTACACTGCCACTAACGAGAGGCGAGTCAGTGAACATGGGAAGAGAAAGTGTCGTGACCGACATGGACAGGGCTTTGAATTGCCGTTTTCTACAGTGCCAGTTGGTGCTCGCTGAATGTCCTTGAGTCACATCAGCATGAACGGGCTATATATATACTCAGCCGTTGAACATGCGGCCTATTGAAAGCAGAAATGAACTTACACTTCGCTCGAATGTTGTCCAACAACACCTGACCACGCCTGGTTCCGGAACAGTGAAGTCCTGCTGTCGAGGTAGTGGCAGGCGAAGCCTGATAAGGTCCGACGTGAGTAGAACTGGGACGATTGAAAGGCGTCCTGGTTCAAACTCGTTCGCTTTTTGGCCCGTATACGTTATTTCGACTGTAAGTCGGATGGGAAGCCCCCATCCAAATTTCCGAACGGGTTTGACTTGAGCCAAAGAGGCGTATGACTCGGAGACCTGATGTATATCTGATATTGATTCCGTATTCGTCTTTCGTACTAGCGGCGTAATGACAGACATGGAGGCGCGACGGAGAAGGGATTCAATAGTAGATTCGGCGAGTGACTCAGGCGGATTGATGCTATCTCGTTGATAAGTAGGCTTCAGAAGATGAGAGCAATGTCACGCACTTTTCGAATATTCTAATGTATTCTCTACGACGGATCAGACGGCGCGACATACAAGGTGAACGATGAAGTGCGTACATGGATAGGTCTTCTAACTTTTCTGCGGTTGTACACCAGTTATCAGAGGTACGATCAGTTCTAGAAATCAAGTTTTTGTGTAGCGGCTGAGGGGCCCGGGAGTTGAAAAAATGCGCAAGGTCGAGAAGCAAACACACTGACGCTGTCCTCCCAAGACAACCAGAAGAACCGAACCAGACCTCGACGGGGAACCTCGATGTCGCAGTCCTTTGGAAGTGCCAGCTTGATGTAAGTCAGATCAGCCTTCAGCAATGCGATAGCTTCCTGCAATTTCCATGGCTGAAACTCTTCAGCCTTTGCGCCCGTGTATGTCACTTCGACGGTACACCGGATCGGTCTCCCCCACTCTGGATGCGGTTTCTTCACCAAAGTAGGCTGTTGAGATACCATAGGCATCTCGAACACGCCCAACTGTCTGTCGCCGAGTGTTTCGCAGTCGCTGATGAGGCTGATATCCTTTTACAGTGTGGAAAAGACGCGTCAAGAATAAGAGTCTGCACGTTTTTAGGCAGAAAGAAATACATACACAAGTCTATGCGCTTGAGGCGCGGTCAAGCTTGCTGCTCGCGCTTGTTGTCGAAAAGGGTAAAGCGTAAGGATCGGCCTAAAGGGGAAATCAATCTTGAGATCACCGGATCGGGACCCGCTTAGACAATTCTCTCCGTCTGACCACGACCACGACAACGACTAGATTGACTACTAGGTCGTTCAACTGACCACTCAACATTTAGAACTCTATCCAAACTCAAGTTCACAAAGTCGGAGTTGAAAGCTGCCACGCGCGATCGTCCTATTTTCCGAGCGCCGCACGTATGTTACTTCTTACCATCATTGCTGCTCACTATTGACGATGTCCTCATTTCCCCAGCCCTTTGACGACAGAGCATCGTGCTTCCCGATCCTCTCCAATGTTCCCAAATATTGACCTCATTGTGGAGGTGCATTACACGGATAATCTACGGTCCCGCTTTGTCCCTTCAATTGTAGTCCCACCAGACCTCGAAAAGGAGTTTAGGAAACATATACAGGAACTTGGAATTCCCCCTCCGAAGCGTGATAATATTGTCATTTCTGCGCCTGGTGTCATGCGGACGCATTGGACCGTACCGGAGCACTCTGTGCGTTCTTGCTGCAATCGATATCGTTACTACTTATGTGCTGGCGATGCAGATTTTACATCACAGCTTGTCCAACCGATTTAAAGGCGCGGGGAAGTCCCGAATGATTGACAATCTTAATCGGGTGTCGATGTAGGTTCCAAGCTTTGCATTGCACACCACTAGTAATGTCTCATCGTAGGAAGAGGATAGATCTCATAGAACGTAAACCGTAAGGCTACTTATTCCTTTCTTTCTTCGGTCCTCATCGTTGGTGCAGGGACTGCGAGTTGCCCGTCACCACAAGCGTTTTCCCCGAGGCTGGTCCAAACTCACGGTTAAATCCACCAGTCTTTTTGGAATACAACCGGGACTTCAGTGCGCCCGGGCCATCATACGACAAGTTTCATCAGTTCGAACAATTATCAACACCGGCCTCAAACGGAGCAGCTGCCCGCAACCGAATGTTCGCCCCCGAAGGTTCCAACTTGCAATCTTTGCTTGACCGAGTACAACCGGCAATAGGCTCGTCACCAGAAGATTGGTCTAACAACCCCTCCGACGGAAGCTGGGATGATCAGGAAGCCTATCATGAAGATGCGCTGTTCGAGATGGACAAAGATGAAGTCGCAAGCAGAACAAGTTCGCAACGCACAAGATGGTCGGAGTCGTCGGTGGAACACATGGCGAGTGGCATTTCTCGTGTATTTGCGATACCCATTGACAAGAGTATTTAGCTTGGAAAACACCCAATGAGTCGGTCTCCTTCGTACGAACGTGATCACGTCAAGCGCTTCAAGCGGACCAACTCCGTAGGCAGCAACTTTAGCAAGCCGCTACTCGATTCATTGGGTTTGTGATGCACCTCAGTCTATGAGTCTGGCGCTGACCTGCAATAATTCTAGGGAACACGAATCAAGACCTAATGAGACAACTCAAGATGGAACAAGAGAAGAACAAGGAACTGGAACAAGAATTGCAAGAGCTTAGAAGGAAGAATGCCGAGCAAGAGGCACTGCTATCGGATATACGGAATGAATGTCGGACTCCTTTCGTTGTACCGTCGCTACTAGATGCCTTTATGGCTGTCTCCAAGATGACCACAGCCGCAACAATCAATTCTATTCATTGATACACGTTGTGCCGCCGGAGCACATTGTCTAAGGTCTTTGAAGGCCTTCTTTTTCGAATTGTTCTTGAGCTTCAGAGACGGGTTCCACGGAGAGAGAGGGGCAGGGGCATGAAGACTGAACTCAGCAGGTTGGACAGATCCTGTTCGAAAGGTTGCGAAGGGATGTTCAGAAGATGATGAAGCAGAGACATAAATGGCGTGGAAGGGAAAGACGACAAGGGTGCAATGGACGTTGCCCATACCCAACTAGGAAACGAACAACACTAAAAAACGCGCCCATCGGTATTTGAACAGCCGACGGCTGTCGATCGCGTTCCCAAACCTGAGTGAGCGCTGAGCAGTGAGCTTTCCTTTTCTCGACCAACCACGTCGGTCACGTCCACACGAATGCTGCTCCACGAATGCCAGGCACTGAGCACTTTCCCTCCGTCGGACTCTGGTCATGGTAGCTTACCAATCGCTGCTTGGGGATTGGTCAGATTCTAATAATATTGACAGGAGATGCCTGTCATGACGTTTACACGGCGACATAAGCCTCTTTTATCTCCGGTTCTCATCGCACTCAAATGGCTACCGTAACGCTTTCTGTAACAGCCTGGCTTTGGACTTCCTCACTCATCTTGACTCCCTTCCTACAGTCAACGGCGCGCGACGACGACAGGCATGAAGTTGCCAAACCCGTTTGCACCTAAGGCAGCTCCTCCTGGTTTTGGAGAGGGGACAATTCTTCCTGAAGAGGATGCATCGTATGTACTGTTTACACGATGGTAGTACATCGGGACTGATTCGCCCGCGCAGATGGCTCTCGAGATTATTGTTCAACTGGTTGGGTTCATTTCTCAACGTTGGATTCACGCGTCCCCTCGAAAAGGATGGTTCGTGTTTCCTTGGCGTGCCTTTTGCGTCATATTTACTCTGGGTTTGGCAGATTTATGGGAGTTGCCCAACAGTTTCTTGACGTCCTCTCTCGCGGATGAAATCGAGGTCAACTTCTATTCGCGTTGTCCCCCAGAAGACAGGCCAGCCTCGCTGCGTCACAAGATCCCGGACTCGCTGCACGAGAAACGAGACGACGAGACGCGAAAGGATGCATTTCTACGACCGCTTAAGTACGACAAGTCGCTTCCTAAGGCGCTGCATCAAACGTTCTTCTTTCGCTTCTGGGCATCCGGGATTCTTAAGTTGTTTGGTGGTCGGTCTTTTCCCTTTGCGTCTCGACTCCCGAGCTGAATTGTTCAATAGACACGCTTAAGACAACAACACCGCTTGTAACGAAGGTTCTATTGACATGGCTCACAGACTCGTATATCTGGTGGCGATTATCTGACGAGCAACGGGCATCAGGCATCATACCACAACCCCAGGGTATTGGCTACGGCATCGGAGTAGGCGTCGGGCTCTTCTTTATGCAAGGTTTGTGACTCGAGCGACCTTACGATATCGTCCTGACTATTCTTCAGAAACGGCTAGCTTGGTGAGACCATCTCGCCTCCCATGTTTCCAATCTGACTCGGACTTCGATTCGTCTAGTTCACTAACCACTCGTCCTACTGTGAGGCAACCCTATTGATTGTTGCATCCATAGTACTCACAGAGTGACACCCATCAGACGGCATGACCCTCGGCTTGGCTGTCCGCACATCCGTAAGCGATTGGAACGAATGCGAAAAGTAAACGTTCCGGCGCTAATTTTCGATAGGTCATCGGCGCCATCTTTCGGAAATCTTTGAGACTCTCTGGACGTGGGCGCCTGGACCACAGCGTTGGTAAAATTACGACCATGATCTCGACAGACGCGACGCGACTGGACAGATTTTCGAATGTCATTCACATGTAAGTGGTCGTTAGACGCGCTACCTTCGTCTCTCATGGTCTGCGAAGCCTCTGGGTTTCCCCAATACAGGTAATTATTATCTTCTTCTTCCTTGGTAGTCTCTGATCGACATGTAGATAATCATCGGTATTGCTCTCCTCATTAACAATGTACGTGTAGCGCTCATCGACTTTTTCTCGCGGACCTGAACATTTCTAGCTGGGATATTCGGCCTTGGTTGGTGTCGGGGTTAGCACTTCTACTCCTCGCATCTACCCGTTTGTTAACTCTAATATAGGTGTTAGTCTTCAGCTTCCCCGTTCAGATCCTCATGGCGAAGACGATGTTTATGCTGAGAAAGAAGACTGTGAAGGTTACCGATTCGCGTGTTCGTTTAACAACGGAGGTGTGGTTTATGTCCACAATTCAATGACCTACTAAACCAGAAATGATCAGGTCCTTCAAGGTGTTCGTTTGATCAAGCTTTACGCATGGGAAGCATTCTACAGTCACCAAGTCGGGTTCTTGAGGGCGCGGGAAGTCAGCATCTTGAAACGTGCCGCGACTGTTCGTTCGGCCTTGATTGCCCTGGTGACATTCGTGCCCGTTCTTGCAGCAGTCCTTTCTTTTGTGAGTTACTTCACAGCCCTATTTTGCCACCGTTCATTTGTTTCCAGATCACCTACGCTCTTACAAATCACGATTTGAATGTCGCAATTATTTTCAGTTCACTCCAATTTCTCAACGTAGTGCAGCATCTTTTTATCATGTCTGCATACTGACCGATTTTGTAGATCATCCGGGCGCCACTCGTATACTTGCCTTTTGTGCTTGCCTTCTTGTCGGACGCTATGGTCGCCTTCGGTCGTATCTCAACATTCCTTACTGCCGAAGAGTTAGCCAACGCGTACTCCATCGAGGAAGAAAGCAAGCATGCTGTACGCGTTGATGGAAATTTCACTTGGGAATCTGCCGGTCCTTCGCAAGGCCCAAAGTTCGAAAGGTCGGTGACGGCGAAGGCGAACAAACCGAGGGCCGCCAAGGGTGCTAAGGCGAAGAAGGATGAAGTCCTACCAACAACGACGGGGGCTGGGAATGATTCGGAAGAGAAGTCGAAGGATGACGAGACGTCTCTAGAAGAGAAACCTTTCGAGTTGAGAGATTTGCATTTGGCAGTACCAAAAGGGTCGTTCGTCGCCATCGTCGGACGTGTCGGTTCGGGCAAGGTACTTCCGCGGATGTATATTCTCTATTTCCAATTGCTAATATTCGTGCAGAGTTCGATCTTGCAAGCCTTGATTGGCGAAATGCGTCGTCTCGACGGGGAGGTGTGTATTTGTGTCTTTGGTTGGTTGTGTCTAACAACATCTTTGAACTGCAGGTAGTATTTGGAGGGTCGGTGTCATATGTACCCCAGGTACCTTGGATACGGAACACGACGTTGCGCGAGAACGTCATGTTCGGGCAGCCTCTGGACGATGATAAGTACGCCATCTATCTAACTTACTGACTGGTTCTGATGCCTTCGCAGGCTCGATGAGGTCATTCAAGCATGTTGCTTGGAGCACGATATCGAAATGCTTCCCCAAGGTGATATGACTGAAATTGGTGAGAAGGGAATCAACCTAAGCGGTGCGTCGGTTCCCGACTTTCATGGGCTTCTGGATCTGATATGCGTCTACAGGTGGGCAGAAGGTATCTAAACAAGCTCCGTCGTTGAATCGCATCTAATGTGTTCGATGCAGGCTCGTGTATCGTTGGCGCGCGCTGCGTATTCCCCGAGCGAGATCGTCTTGCTGGACGATCCTCTATCAGCCGTGGACGCCTATGTCGGGAAGAGCATCTTGGAGAACTGTTTGCTCAACGGACCCCTCGCTACCAGAACCAGAATTCTTGTGACTCATGCGCTGCATGTTCTCGACAAGGCCGATTACATCTATGTGGTTGACGATGGTCAGATCAAAGAGCAAGGGAAATACGCGGTGAGTATTTTGGTTTCTTCGTAATCAGACCTTGCTTAATTTGATGATATAGGACCTGATGGGAAACAGTGTCATATTTTCGCGTATCATGGAAGAGCATGGCAGTCTGGAGCGCGAGGAGAAGGCCGAAACAGACGAGTCTGCGAAGGCGGTTTCCGCTGATGTGAAGATCGACAGTTTGGAGAAGAAGGGCACCTTGATGCAGGAAGAAGAGCGCGTTACCGGCTCAGTGGCTTGGTCGACATACCGAGACTATATGCGTTTCGCCGGCGGGCTTGTTTGGTTCCCAATTTTTGTGACTTTGTTAACATTGAACCAAGTCGCAGCTGGTATGTATAATCAGCTCCTCTGCGGCTTGTACTCAAAACTTGCGTTGCACAGTCGGCAACAATTTAATGCTAGGTTTCTGGACCGCGAACAGTATAAACGGATTCTCTCAAGGACAGTACATGGGTGTTTACGCCGGACTCGGTAACGTGCTTTGTTTCCTTAGAAGCCTTGTTTGTTCATGCAGTCACTAGGTGCTGCACAAGCGTTTTTTTCGCCTTCCTGCTTAGTTTCTGCTTCGCGTCAGTCCTGTTCTGTTGTTGAAGTCGCATCCTCACACCGCACTAGGCTTTCTGCGCTCATTGCGAGTCTGCGAATGTTCAAGGCCAGCTTGAGTCACGTACTTAGGTCCCCGGTATCGTTCTTCGATACGACACCAGTTGGTCGGTTTAGTAGCACCTGTTCGTGATGTCAAGCTCACTCTCGCCAAGGTCGAATCCTATCACGCTTATCCAAAGATCAAGATACTCTCGATGGGGAGCTAGCTACCACCCTCACCCAGGTAGACTCGTGATTGTCAGTCTGTCCTTAATCGTTGATTTTGTTCACAGTTTCTGAACACGTTCACATCTGTGCTTGGCACCATTGGACTCGTTTTCTACACCTTCCCGTACCTCGGGATCATCTTCGCCCCTATGAGCATTCTCTACTACATCGTACAGCTCTATTATCGGAGAACATCAGTGGAAACGAAACGATTGGACTCGCTAATGCGATCAGCCTTGTATAGTTCTTATTCAGGTAAGTTCTACAGACTCGATGCTCGACAGCGTCTAAATGCGTGTAATAGAAACCCTGACCGGTTTGGCGACTATTCGGGCTTATCGCGAACAGGTATCGTTAGTTGGTTGCGTCCTACTGTCTAGCAAACTAAACTCACTCGCAGGGCCGCTGTGTACGAGACGCAGAACATGGACTCGATATGGAGAACAGAGCGTACTTTATGACGATCGCAATCCAACGCTGGTTGAGTGTCCGCCTTGATATGTTCGGTAATGTCCTGGTGCTGGGCATTGTGTTGTTCGCTGCAGGCTTCCGCCATACCGTGGACCCTTCCAAGATTGGAGTAGTGCTTACCTACACTTTGAGCAGTTCGTTCCGCGTTTCTCTGACCGTTCTCACATGCTGACATCCTGGGGCAGTCACACAAGTCTTCTGTAAGCGATACATACGTTTCAATGGCGCTCAGTATTGACTTTGACCAATCAGCGGAAATGGTCAACCAGTTTGCACAGAACGAACAGAACATGAACGCCGTTGAACGTGTGCTGGTATATACGCGACTGCCGGCGGAAGGTCGACCCGAAATAGAGACGGAAAACCCGCCGTCAACTTGGCCCGCGCAGGGAGAAGTCACATTCAACAACGTAGACCTGTCGTACCGCCCTAACCTGCCACTCGTTTTGAAACATGTCAGCTTCAGTATCAAAGCGGGAGAGAAGGTAGGCTTGTTATCCTTGACCTCGATCAATCTAACCGGAGATGTTAGGTTGGGATTATCGGACGGACGGGCGCAGGCAAGAGCTCCTTGTTGCAGGCTCTTTTTAGGTGGGTTCGCTTATAACTCCAGCTATTTCCCATAACCACGTTTGCTGTAGAATCGTGGAATTACAAAATGGACGTATAGAAATCGATGGCATTGATATCAGCAAAGTCTCGCTGGAGACGCTTCGTAGCCGGCTAGCTCTAGTTCCTCAAGATTCCACCATGTTCTTGGGCACCCTTCGAGAGAATCTGTGAGTTGACGCTGTTTCCGAAAATACCACTGCACTCAGCCAGTAATCAGGGACCCACAAACCACACGCACAGACGCAGAGCTTATATCGGTTCTCCAGCGAGCCTGGTTGTTACCTTCCGGAGGTGTCTCCAATCCGGCAGCGGACACTAAATTTCGTTTGGATGCCACGGTTGGCGACGAAGGTGCGTGCATACAATTACCTTGTGAAAGCGGATGATGATCGTCGAATTAGGGGCCAACTTTAGCGCTGGAGAAAAGCAGCTCCTCGCTCTTGCTCGTGCGCTCGTCAAGAAAAGCAGGATCATCATCTTGGACGAGGCGACAAGCAGTGTTGATGTCGAAACGGATGCCAAGCTGCAACGTACCATCCAAACGGAGTTCGCAACGTCGACATTGCTCTGCATCGCGCACAGATTGAATACCGTTGGTACGTCAACCTCTGTTCTCCTACACTATCGTGTGATGTTACTTACCACTAATACCAGCATATTACGATCGGATCCTTGTCATGGATTCGGGGAGGGTAGCCGAGTTCGACACGGTGTTGACATTGTTCGATAGGGAGGACTCGATATTCCGCTCGTTATGCAACGAGGCGAAGCTGACGAGAGCCGATATTCAGCGCATTAGGGCAGATCACGGACAGAACTTAAACATGATACCGAAATGACATGATGGGTGTACTCACCATTACTACTGACATAGAGTTCTTATAATCTACGCAATATACGCGAGGATATTAGATTGGTCTGTTAAGGCTTATTAGAGGGGCTTTCAGCTTAGGAGTAAGATTGTCGCCGAAATGGCCGAACGGGACAAACACGCGTCTACAACTCCCTTTCTTTGTTTCCCACAACGATGAAAGCGGTTCCCGTTTTGTATGTGGCCACTCTGACTTATGAAGATGAAAAGGCTGCGCGGATATGCTTGACTAGGCCCATGGAATCGGAAAGCGAGCTGACCAAATTCCGAACGGCACTACTCGACGACTTGAATGCCCTCGGGCTACGGCTGTTCCCCCCTCGAAGGGAAAACTTGTCTGTGACTTCTATGGGTGTTGTGAACTTGTGGTGGCCTAGACAGAGGCCGAGCTGTGTCCGACTTCTCCGCACATGCTGAATCGCGCGACCACTAACTCCGCATTTGTATCTGCTAGGACCATTATGAGAATGCAATTTACGCGAAGCTTTTAGCACTCGCCAATGCCACCGAGGGCTCTGAGCTCCATGCTTCTCTCAGAGCTCGTTCGCTGTGCGTGTTTTCCTTCACATCCTTTCTTTAAGCTTGATCCTCCATATTAGCCAATCTGTCAAAGTATCAACACAGTTGGGTTTCTCCTTCGAGCTTTCATCGTTGCGTTTTAAACCAGCTACAGGCCTGGAACACGGATTGCGCCAACCTTCAAAAGGAAAATCCAGCGGAACCTGAGCACATTCAGTTGGTTCGTGATGCACTGCCAGAATTTTATCCTGATCTTAATTTTCATACAGAAAAGTAGTGTTCTTAAGAAACTAGTATCCGTGTGCAGCGATTGTGAAAACTGTGCGCCTCCTACCAAGCAACCCCACACCATGTTAAGGGCGCCCGCCGTCAACGGTGCGGGCTACGGCTCAGAGAATCAGATAGTACATCAGTGGAGATTCAAGAATTGGGTGAGCAATCCCGATAATTCTTGAAAGTCCCGTTTAACGCAGCACCCGGTAGCGCTGCAAGCTCGGATAGCTCGCCTTGAAGCCGACCTCATTGTTGAGCGTTGCAAACGTGTTGAGTGCGAGCAAGCGTTAGAAGACATTCGTCGGGAATGTAAACAACCGTTTCTGGTGCCGTTGCTGCTCGACACTTTCTTATCAATACCAAACTCTTCAAGCTAACAATAGTAACAATAAACATATCATTCTGACTAGTATCATTCGGTGGCGCTTGTATTGAAGCCAGTGCGGCGGCTTTAGCCAAAGCGAGGGGTACTCAAGCGACTTTGAGAACTGCCAGACTAAACATGACCGCAAGGCGACACGACGAATACGTCGTGTGAAGAGAGTTAGGCACTGCACGCCGACAAAAAAGAGGCTCGCAAGAACAACCTACAACAAGCTGAACAACGTACATGAACGCATGAAAGTCATTATGAAACGTACTCAAACCAGGTACAGTACATTCGTGCAAGAAAACAATCATGGAGTCCAAAATCTTCATTAACAGAACCGCCCTCCCTTCTTCAAACTCCGATGTCTCGCAACCTGAGGCGTCGGCGCGCCCTTCACAACCTCCGACAGCGACGAAACCATCTTCGGAGGCACAATCATCGTATGCGCCTCGTCCGTATCATCGGGCTACAATAGCTCTCCATAAGCCGAAAACCCAAGCGCCAAGCAAGACGATCACGTACGTTCCGTTCTTGATGAGCTCCGCCAATCGCGGATGCTTGCGCGCCTGGACCATGTACAACCCCCGCCACGCGCAGCATCCTCGCCTCCCAAAACGATCTTTTCCAACTTTGGGTTGTGGCTAATACGCAGGATCGCTTCATTCCATAGGCTTGGGACCTCGTGGAGAATGACCGCAAGGATGGAGCGAACGAGAGGGCTTGGGCAATCCAGACACGGGACCGTCATCGTCTGATAGGCGGAACGCCAAATTCGCGCTTTCCTGTAGAGACAGTTGAGTTGAGTGATTAAATGAAAACGGGAGAAAACCCACTAGGCGGGGCCAAGACGCTATAGTCGCGGCTATTCGTGTCATGAACCGCCGTACGGACGGCATGGTAAGGTATATATTGTGCTGCTTGCGCAAAGTGAAGCACGTCATCTTCTCCAGCGTCTCCAGCGTATCGCAAAACGACTCGGAATCGGCGTAGGGGTCAAGGGTAACGTCCAACGCCGTCAGACCAGTGCAAAGCCGCATTGCAGGAGATGTATCGCTGGCAACGCACGTTACGACAAGCCTACGTACGCTGCGCGCTAGATACGTACGCCTCCTGAGAAGGGTGCGTAAACATGAGGACTGTTCGGGTGTCGTCAAATGGACAGTGTGGTAGTAATGTGGGAGAGCAATGCGATAGAATGATTTGCAGATGAGTAGCGGTGTGAGACGGGTATAAGCGCGGCGGCGCTGTGGCTGCCAGGACGGGCGAGACGCCTGAGGATCCGGTGCTGCACGACGCAGAAGTACAGAATCCGCTCGAGCAGTTCTTCGGGAAACGTGTCAAGCAGAGAGGGTAGTGACATCGTATTCGACAGGGTGGAGGAGGAGTCTACTTTTGAGCAGATATATGTCTGAAAAGAGTAAGATGGTCCCGGGGAGGCGGGCGAGGATAGATTTTGATGGGCAGTGTCAATCAAGTAGAAGGGTATATATAGCTGCGG
>JADNRX010000959.1:0-17313 GCA_015501595.1 Hymenopellis radicata
CCTGGAATGCCTTGTCGTCAAGTAGGCCTGAAGGATCATAGGCTGTTCCGAAAAATCATCAGAGAGAGAAAAGTTCTCTAAAGTGTAGCGAGGCATCGTTGGAGTGGCGCGCGATAAAGGTTGGGAGAAACAAAAGAGCAGGCTTTCATAATGCCCCAAAGAACGACTAGAACAGTGTTGCCCCGTCCACAGAGTGTTCAAATTGACGGGCATTGTGTGCCGAAAAGAGTATGTGGCCATTCATTGTCATTGTGGTCGTGGACACTGGAAAGGAAAAGGCAACTCTGATCGCCGATCTTTACCGGTTACCTCCGGCAACCTACTGGTCTTGTTCAATCTCGTACGCTGCGTCGCTGCCTCAACCATATCTACCACACGTATTTCAGGCTTGATCCGTCTCGGGCATCCGAAGGTAAAGCTACCGATGATAGCCATCAAGTCCCTTGCATCGCCACTCGTGATGATCAAGTCCTCCCAGATCACTCAACAGCAGGTCTATCACGTCGTTCCATGGTAAATTTTCCTGCTCCTTGATACATTCTTATACTCATCATTCTCTAGGCCAACATCTTCGCGCCAGAGGATGGGGAAACAACTGTGGCTTTGACGTGGAAATCTCTCATACGCATTCCTATTGACATTGTATTCACCGTGGACATTACCGATCCGCACTACCAGCTATGCTTAGACGCACGCCAGTCCCTCGCACATCAGTTTGGCAATTACTCAGAGCTGACCCGTGCATTCATCTCCAAACTTCACCAATGGCCCGCATCGTTGACGAAATTGGTCCATCTATGCGCGGATAGGTTCTGCATACCGGAAGACTTGAACACAGGACCGCAGCCGGTGCTCTGCCCAAAATCCGCGATTGACTTTATGCTCTTTGGTATGGCTTTTATTAGGGCGATGAACCGCGTCGGAGCAGAACGGAGTGAGTACTACCGGCGGGATGTCAGGCTGGAGGATTGCGATGTACACGCGGCTGCTCTGTTGGATATCCTCGCCGGACTTTGGCAGAAGGAGTGTACCATGCGTAACAGGTGCATCGCCACTCGTGATGATCAAGTCCTCCCAGATCACTCAACAGCAGGTCTACCACGTCGTTCCATGGTAAATTTCCTGCTCCTTGACCTATTCTTGTACTCATCATTCTCTAGGCCAACATCTTCGCGCCAGAGGATGGGGAAACAACTTTGGCTTTGACGTGGAAATCTCTCATACGCATTCCTATTGACATTGTATTCACCGTGGACATTACCGATCCACACTACCAGCTATGCTTAGACGCACGCCAGTCCCTCGCACATCAGTTCAGTCACTCAGAGCTGACCTGTGCATTCCTCTCCAAACCCAGACCGCTTCACCAATGGCCCGCATCGTTGACGAAATTGATTCATCTATGCGCGGATAGGGCATTCTGCATATCGAAAGACATGAACCCAGGATCACAGCCGGTGCTCAGCCCAAAATCCGCTCTTGACTTTATGCTCTGGGGTATGACTTTTATTTTGGCGATGAACCACCTACCAGCATTACGGAGTGAGTACTGCAGCCATGTCAAGTGCTTGCTGCACCGCCGGCGGGATGTCAGGCTGGAGGATTGCGATGTACACGCAGCTTCTTTGTTGGATATCCTCGCCGGACTCTGGCAGAAGGAGTGTGCCATGCGGAAAAGGGAGAAGTGGTCGCCGATGCCATGGTCACAGGCTTCTCGCGAGGAGCTTAGGCGAGCTGTTGTTACACCAGTTGAGAGTGAGTTTCTAGTGTTTAATGCTTACAGCGCTGTTTGTCTGACGCCAGATATAGATGTAGGAACTGTTGCCCAATATGACTACCCGAAATGGGATGCTCTGGATGACAGCCATGAATTGTGGAGGACAATACGTTCGATGTTCGGCATCCCCATAGACATTCCGTGGCTAGAAGCGCACCACGATGGGTACCCCTACTCCCCGACCCTCTCTGGATATGCGAATTTGCGACGCACAGCAGAACCGTTTCCTCTCTGGATCGCGACCATGACCTTTGGGCTTCTTGAAGCGACCTTTGAGACCAAAGTCCGGGAAAGCGATCTAATATCACTAGACGCGTGTAGTGGTCGGCGGGTTCTTTCAGGTGCACGTCTGTTGCGACTAATCTTCAAATGGTATCGGTACCGCTCAGACAACAAGGGACCTACATTCCTCCCTCGAGGGCATGCAGTCGCGCTCCTGCTCAATCGGGCATTGCGGGCTCTCAACGAGGAGAATAGAATTGGTCAAAGTCTTGGAGAACGCGCCGGGGTCGACTTTGATGAGGTCCTGGAGATCTGGACTGCTGTTGGTCTGATGATCATCACCCTCGTCTGCTCTGCATGTGCAGTTTGGGACAGCGATCTTAAATCCGAGTTTATGGACCTCGAACTGCAGACCTTCAATGGGAGTATGTTCTTTTTCACGCACATTAGCCATTGGTGCCGCCGCAAACTATTGGCCGCGGGGTGGTGCCCCAACACGGTCTCCCATCATTTCCTGCTGGTTATGAGGCGGAACATTCTCTCGAACATGTTGCACCTCAAGCCATTCATACGGGAGTCGCAGGATGAACACCAGCACTGCACGGAAGACATGTGTGTATTTTATACCGTGGCGAACACAGACACGTATGAAGTGCGACATGTAGAGTCCAGCTGCGCCTGCGCCGAAGAGGGGAAGACCAAGCCTCCGGATGGCGAAGTTCAGCTGCTCCTTTCAGAGGGATTCCTCCCAGTTCTTCAATATGTCGATGGCAAGCTTCTTGTTCGTCGAGGACAAGACACGCCGTATGTTGCCATCTCACACGTCTGGGCTGACGGGCTTGGGAGCACAACGGAAGAGGGCTTGCCGACCTGTCAGGTTAGACGAATCGCGGCGCTTGCGCGGGAGTTACTTCCGGAAAGCGGGGCATTCTGGCTGGACTCCTTGTGCGTGCCGGAAGAAAATCCACTGCGGTCAAAGGCGATCAAGCTCATGGCGAAGACGTATCGCGGCGCGGCAAAGGTCCTCGTCCTGGACGCGTCTATCCGCGCGCTCTGCTTCTGTGGCGGACCGTGGGAATACAACATCCTCCGAATCGCGACCTCTGCGTGGGTGCGGCGTCTCTGGACACTGCAGGAAGCCCTTCTAGCGCGCAACCTCGTCTTCGAATTTGCCGACGGTCTCGTGGACGCTGTAGACCTGCAGACGCCGCCCGAGCCATTCCAGGCTATTTACTACAGACAGTGTCTCCCACTGCTCGCGGCAAGGCTCGAGCACGGCGCCGCGGTGACACAGCGGAAATACACCCTCGACGAGATCATCCCGCTCATGCGGCTGCGCACGACCACGTACGCCGTTGACGAGACGATCGCCATCGCAGCGCTCCTGCCCGATAAGGATGTCGGCGCACTGCTCAACATCGACGGCAAAGACGAAGACGCGGCACAGAAGCGCCTTGCCCTGTTCCTCCGCCAGATCCGCCACCTCCCGTGCCGGCTCCCGATGCTCCATCACCGCAAGATGGACCTGGCGCACTTCCGCTGGGCCCCGGTCGGTCTCGCAGCCGCGGCCATCGAAAGCCATGGCTTCGGCTTTGGGACATGCGACGAGCAAGGGTTCAGGGCGGAGTTCATGGTGGGGCGTCTCAAGGAGCCCATTACTGTCCCGGCTTCGTGCTTGAGGGAGCCCGCCGAGGAGTGGTTCAAGCTGGTAGTTGTGCATGAAGAGACGGCGGCGACGTACAAGGCCAGCTTTTTTGTCGGGTGCCACAGTCTGACCGTTGCGCGGCAGCTGACGAACATTAACGCGTTCCTATTCAGTACCCCAGGCGATACATTTCCGGGAGACGACAGACGTGCTGAGTTTGCTGCTGTCGAAATAAAAGCTCTTGACGCGTCGGGAGGCCCCTTGCGATGCGATTTTGTCGTTCCTGGACACCTGTCCCGCCTCAGTCACTTGCCCGCGGACGCACTCGCAGCAGGATGCCCTGCTGTGATGAATCTGAAGGAGATGGACGTGTTATTGACGTGAAAGAGGGCACCAAGGTCATGATCAAATGACTCAAGTCATAGGAAATTCCATAAGAGTTTAACGTTTAACGATTTCGCATACCCTTACGATGAAAAGATATTGTGTTTTGTACGCTAACCCACACCCGTTTCCGCCAGACGAGTCAAAAGTAAGAAGTGAGAATGAAAAGAATATATATAAGTATGGTGTTCAAAGGTAGGTAGGTAGAGACGGCACCAGGTCCCAATCACTGTCGCTGACAGTGGGAGTAGCCGATCGAGCGCAGTTGGCTGTGCCACATGGCGGCCGGGTAACTGTTGTCATCTTATTTCTTTCTCCTGACCACCGTCCTCGAGCTCGCTGTCTCTCCCCACCGCCGCCGCTGTCTCGCTCACTGCCCTTGTATTTCGACCAAAAGACTCCCCATACCCATCAGTGATCCATGATATCCTCATTGACGACCGTCGCCCTCGCCTTGGCTGCGCTGCCAGTCGCCTTATCCCAGAACACTGGCGCCGATATCGTCTATGATACCCTCCACAACGTCACCAGCCTCTACGGGACGTGGTCGACGGGCGCTGGCAATGTCGTAACAGGCTCAGTGAGTGCGCTGCCCAACTTGCAAGTCACAAGGCCTAATCCATTGAATTGCAGAACTTTGCCCAGCCTGCCGAGGTCTCTTTTACATACCCACCCACGACCGGCGTGTCCTTTTCCTTGTGAGCTCGTTGACGGGCCTCGGCGATCTTTTTCTGACTGTCGACAGCTCGGAGGACCACTGGTTCGAAGTCGCGCAGTATTCATTCGTTTCCAATGGTGCGCATGACGTCGGTGGCGTCTCCCGGTTGCTTACCTTTCCTCTACAGCCTCCGATCCGAGTTGCATTACGGGATACATGCTCTGGATGCACGGCACATTCACCGAAGAGACCAACGGCTCCCTTGTTCTGACCCCCAACGGTGACGGCTACCAGCAGGTTCAAGACGCCTGTGCCGCCGTCTCCAACTTCATTGAAAATACCAACGTTACCATCTACATTCCCTGGTGGACCATAGGCACGGACACCGACAAGGGCTTCACGCTCAAGTTGCAGAAGTATGACTTGACATACTATGCACCCTTCTACCAGATTTCCACCACTCCTGAAATGCTTCCTACCCAGAAGCTCAGGAATGTTACTACTGTCGACGACGTCACATCGTCTAGGAAGCGCTCATTCGAGGAGAAGCGCAACGACGCCTCAACAATGTCTCATTCCTCCAGTCTGCTCCTTGCTGGAGGTGCATTCGTCGTCGGACTACTGTCGCTATAAGCAGCCCCCCCCACATTGGACCTCGTCGGACCTCACTGTACCTACGCATTCATACCCCTAGTACCCGTGACATTCGTTTTGAACAATCTTATCATTCATAATCCTTCGCTTTTTGGGTTGCTTATATTTACCGTAGAACGGCAATGACACGTCATGATGGATTATAGACACGTAGAAGCAATCAACGTTATACTTGTATCAAGTCAATGAGGGATTTCTATACGTGCTTTTGCGTCGAATCATGATCATACTCGATGCAGGAAAAGTCAACATAGTGAACGACGCGACGAGCAACACCGAGTTGAATTTTCAGAGCTATCGATATCCCGCAAGTAGACTCGGCTAATCTGACGAACAGGAAAGGGGCGCCACACTTCATTCCAACTTCATTCCATAAGTCTGAGTCACGTTACGTCGCACAGAGCTGAATACTTAAGGCTGTTGATCTATCTAACCACCATCACTCATGCCCACGATGCCATATCTCCCCGCCGAGCTTGTGGACCTCATTATTAACTAAGTAGTAGCGGACAGAGACCGCAGACACATTAGTTCTTGCGCTCTCCTTTCCCGTTCCTGCGCCCATCGCATCAGGTCCCAAATATTTCACGAAGTCACCTTCACCGCACCTGATGTCGAGCACAACACATGCTCAAATTTGATGCTTCAGACATGGCCACACAGTTGCGTGTGAGATACTCTCCCTTTAAAATATGCCCGGCGGCCCTCAGGTCAACCACGTCTGCGATATATCGATATCCTAGGATTGACGCGATCGACATTGTTTGAACGGGCACAAAGTATAAGATATCACGTCTCGTCGCGCGCGTTATCATCATTCGGAACCGTACTTACTGCTTGGAACTTGGAGCGAGTGCAGGAACTGTTAATATTACACGGGGGCGAACATAGAACGCGTTCGATTACTTTTGGACTCCAAGCCGTCTCTCCGAGATACTTGAGAGCGCGTATTTTCCAGTGAAGATGGTAACAACACCAAGAAGACCACCATACAGAAGGACGTCTCCCAACTTCAAGTCCACCCAGTACCATACCATAAGAATCTCAAAAGCACCCAGAGTAGCCGTGAATGGCAGAATCTTGGCTGACAACAGCCGCGGCATCTTGGGCGAGACGCGTCCCCACTAAGAATGAGGGATTAGCGTATGTAGCTTGAAACACAAAGGAAAACATACGAGGCCAAGAAGAACAGTCCAAGGGCAAGAACAAGAGTAGCAGCAATTGCGGAGATGGGCTTGGGCGGTTGTTTAGGATCAGGCCTGAACGTGTGTTCAATGGGCGGGAGAGGATGGAAGGACGCCTCGTCGGGGTGCGGTCCGATAGGCTGAGATGCGGGCACAAAGAGGTCGAAGAGATTGACATTGAGAGGCGTATACCCCACTGAGCCAATGATCAAGGACACCTTGAGCGGCGCGTCCGACGTAGCTGGGAACGTCAATGGTGGCTTGGCCATATTCTGCACATGAACCGTCAAGCATTCGGAGGAGAACAGGCGCGCATTAGCTTACCAGTTCGAATTTAACTTTGCCTCCATTTGTGACGCGCAGAGGCTGGATGCCCTCTTCGCCAGATTGCTCGTCGTAGAAGCGCAGGAAGGTCTGCTGCGGTTGTATTCCCTTGCCACTATCGGCGTCGACGGTCTGGAAGGTGATTTTAAGGTTATCGGCTTGCGAAAGAGTGACTGGTTGGGCAAGTTGCTGCTTAAGTGAGAGCCTATAGATAATAAGCAGGTCTCCTAATGCCCATGTCCGACGACGACGTACGGGTCAGATCGCAGCTGGGAGCCATCACTGCCGGTGACAGTGATCCTGGGCGACTGGAGTGTTAAAAGGGCAGCGCTAGCCGTCGACGCCAGCAACAGCAACGGCGCAACGAAAATCATGGTGGTGGAAGGGAAATACGTGTTCGTCTAAATTTAGAAATATCCACATATCCTCCTGCCACCATCATGCCGCCCATACCCGCCACTTTCGACGAGGAAACGTCACAAATAATCTCTGCTATTGGTCGACGCCAGAACGATATTCTCCAGTTTCAGATACCGCGCCTACGAGACTGCAAGGGCCCTCTTAATCTGCAGCAGAATCTCGCTGGAGAAGTGCGTGAAGATGTTGACAATACAAGTCGGCAGATTGAGGTAAGAATCTATTTGACTTTCATGTTGTGTTCTGAATCAAGTTCAAGAATCTAGAGCTGCTCGTAGGTGACCAGAAGGGGTCAAAGAACCGTGCAGAGTTACAACATATTGTAGACGAATTCAAGACGATACTCACCAAGTCAGTATTACTTGGTCCTCTGCACTGAATGTTTACGCTTCGCAGTATCAAACGTGACTCTCGGAAAGCTCTTCTTGAATCCAAGCGGACGATTGACTCGATGAGCAAGTCCAATCGAGAAGAATTGCTTAAATCCTCAGCGGTCACCGAGAAAATAGATGAGAAATCGCCGTCAGTCTTGCGCTTTTCGGGCAAAGTAGCTGCTAATTCTTCTTCTAGCGCTGATGCCCTTATGCAAGCCAATAATGACGTGACCGAAGCTCTGCGACGCACCATCGGGATAATGCAAGGGGAATTAGAACGATCTGTACTATCGAATCAAATGCTAGGTACATTCAATGTAGTTGTTATGTCCACGAGCTCACCATGTTTGTAGAATCGTCGACTGCTTCGTTGCGGGCCACGTCTTCAACACATGACATACTCACGAATGTAATGGGCACGTCCAAACAGCTGATAACTGCCCTCGAGAAAGCGGACTGGCTGGACCGTATGCTCATAATGGCCGCCCTAGCGTTCTTTTTCCTTGTAGTGCTGTTCGTTCTCAAGCAACGTGTGGTCGATCGTACCATGAGGGTTGCGTTCTGGTGGACGCGTTTTATACCGGACTTTGGCGGCGATGAAGTACTTCTTGCAATGGAGGATGGTCTGAAAGCTGTCACTTCCACGTCTCTGGCGTCGACAGTTGTCGTTTCTGTGTCATCCGCTTTGGCTTCTTCAGCAGCCGCGTCAAGTCTTGTGGACGATCCTGCCTCTACTTCTATCAGTACAACACTTACAGAGATACTTGTACCTACAGACATGCCAGATGGAGAACGGACTTTGATTGTAGACGACGGCCATGACGAATTGTAGATCCTGCAATCCATCCCATTTCGGATCCGTCAAGTATTGTTCGTCCATCAGACCTGTTGCAATTTTCAAGGTGAGCCCCAAGAGATGGTTGACCGCGAACGCCGCAGCTGCTGATTAAGGTTAATCGATTCAGGCATAACTCTTGCTATTCTCCTTGAGATTGTCAAAGAGGTTTACTATAAGACGAGGTACCAGTGAAGAGGACTCCAAGTTGGGGAAGCTCTGACTGACCGAGCTTTGATCTTTCGAATGGAACATACTTAACAATCAGCATTCAAGCTTTAGCGCCTGGATTAAGCTGTTTGACGGATTTCTGTGTATTCTGGGCATACTGAATGGATCGTACATATTTACCTCGGAGCGAATATGCACCTTTTGAAGGGTACAGAGTTCACGTTGAACAAGCTCCAAGTTTCCCTAGTGACATCGCCCAGGGCCGGCTGGTTCCGGGAGTGCCGCCATCCTTGAACAAACAAAGTGTTGCCCCTTGTCCTCATCACCTCAGACAGCGCCGAAGACCCAGATTAGCTCTCTGCTCATCGTCGCCCGCAGCGTCGACGGCTCAAAGGGCCATATTTACGAATTTGACGACCAGATTCGTATCCTGTCTCGTCCGTGGCTGCCGTCGGCCTAATTCTGGGGCTCCCTCTTAATCCGATTCATCCTCCTCGTTGAGTGGCATGGCTTATCACATAACTGCGACGTCTTTGACGCCTACACGACCTGCACCACAGGCGCCTCAGCGACGGGCGACAGATAGCCCGCAGCTCTCAAGTTCTACACTGGCCTCGTCCGGTTACAATTCCTCATTCACCTTCAACTCACCCACGTCGCCGTCGGGCTCGTCGTACATGACGTCCTACTCTGGCATAGGCGGATCTCCCAGTAGGAGCAACGATTCTGGTCTAGGTTCCAATGTGGTCCGTGCGGGACCCGTGAGCGTAAAGGAGGAGGGCGGGTTCGCCAGCTGGATCTGGAAATTGAAGTGGTTAGTGTTGAAGGAGCAGACTCTGTCTCTGCACAAGTCTGAGGTACGTTGGACTGTGTTGCTATACCTCTTGCATTTTTTAAACGTGATCTGCAGAACTCCCCTCAACAAACCGTCGTTCGTCTCCAGGATATATCAAACATTGAGCGGACAGATCTGAAGCCATACTGCCTGGTGCTCGAGACCAAGGACAAGCGCTTTTTCTTCTCGCTCAAGAACGACGAGGAGCTCTACAGTTGGCAGGATGACATATACACACGGAGTCCATTGATGGGCGTCAGCAACCCGACTAACTTTGTACACAAGGTCCATGTCGGCTTTGATCCAGTCTCTGGCGCTTTCACGGTAAGTCCGTTCATTATCGCCACAAATACAGTCTTATCCGTCGTATCAGGGTATGCCTGAGCAATGGAGCAAACTTTTGACAAAATCGGCTATCACACGGGAGGACTATGCGAAGGATCCCCAAGCAGTCTTGGATGTCCTTGAATTCTATACTGACCATCAAAAACGGGAGATGGAGGATAACATGGCTATGAGTCGCACAAATGGCTCGTCCAACTCTTCGCTCGGCTCGTACCCAGACTCTAGTGCTCCGGCCCGCTTCAACGCTGGTACCGGTTTAGGCGGCATGAACAAATCAAGTTCACCGCTTACAACTGGCGAACGCCCTCCAGTGAAACGGCAAGAATCTGCGCCCAATGTCAACGGTGATCTAGCTAGGACGGCGGAGGCGGTCAACGGTGCATACGCCAACACAATCGGGGCTGGTCCTTCCACTCGGACCCCTTTGCCATCGCGTCCTGCGCCACCGAGACCTCTGCTCACAGGAACTCGACCGGCGCCTCCCGCACCAGTCGCCGCTGGTAGACCCTCAGGCGAGCACACCCCTTCCTCGGCTGATCTCCGCGCCCGCCAAAAGGCTCAAGGCCCTCCAGCTACTTCCAACGTTCCTACCCGAAATGATTCCTTACAACAGACCAAGCTACGGGAACCTTCTCCACCCGAACCCCGCGATCAAGAACTCCTGAGCCTCGCCCCACTTTGGGTGCTCCGGCAAAATCATCGCCTGCTACCTCCCAGCCTGCTTCGCATCCTGTTTCCGGTGCCGCCGGTTCGACTACTGGACCACCGCCTGTCAAACCATTGCAACCGAAGAAGGTGCATGTTCAGGCCGACGAGAAGCCGAAGCCTGCTGCAGGACAAGGAAGTGTCGCAGCGGCTGCTGCTGCTCTCGAGAAGCCGAAGGAGAAGCGGATTAGCACGATGACCGAGGTGCAGATCATGGAGAAGCTAAGGCAGGTCGTCTCTGAGGAGGATCCCAAGCTGCTCTACAGTAAGATTAAGAAAGTTGGGCAGGGGTGAGTTTACTTTGCCAAGTATTATTCCCCCGCGTTCTGATTCATTGCTTCCAGCGCTTCCGGACATGTATACGTCGCCAAGACGTTGGCGAATGGAAGAAGGTCGCGATTAAGGAAATGGACCTTACGCATCAGCCTCGGAAAGAGCTGATCGTAAACGAGATTCTGGTTATGAAAGAGTCTCAGCATCCGAATATCGTCAACTTTTTGGAGTCGTATTTGGTCAAGGCGACTGAGCTGTGGGTGGTGATGGAGTACATGGAGGGTGGCGCATTAACAGATATTATCGAAAACAACCAGTTGGAGGAGGACCAGATTTCGAACATATGCTTAGAGGTGGGTTACTGTTTTTTAACTCCGATTCCGGTATCTGATCTCCCTTATAGACGTGCAAAGGTCTTGGCCACCTTCATAGTCAAAGTATCATCCATCGCGATATTAAATCCGATAACGTCCTGTTGGATGCACAAGGCCGCGTCAAAATCAGTGAGTTCGGACTCCCACCCTCATTGGATTATGTCTTACCGTTCTTTTCAGCCGATTTTGGCTTCTGCGCCAAACTTACTGACCAGAAATCCAAGCGCGCGACTATGGTGGGAACACCATACTGGATGGCTCCCGAAGTTGTCAAACAAAAGGAGTACGGAGCCAAGGTTGATATATGGTCATTGGGAATCATGGCTATCGAGATGATAGAAAACGAGCGCCGTATCTTGACGAGGAGCCGCTGAAGGCGTTGTATCTGATCGCAACGAACGGAACACCCACTCTCAAGAAGCCTGAAGCGCTCAGCAAGGAGCTAAAGGGCTTCTTGGCGGTCTGCCTTTGCGTCGATGTCAGCAGTCGGGCAACCGCGAATGAACTGCTCCAGGTTCGTCGCTCATGTTCATTTTCACGTTGCGTGTTGCTGACGACCGTCGTTTAGCACGAGTTCCTCCAGAAAGCGTGCTCGTCGCCGAGCCTTGCTCCGCTGCTTCGTTTCCGGAACAAGCAAGCATCATGAGAGATCCTCATGCTTACGATTATGTATCCTTATATGCGGTTCTCTCGTCCTTCCTTACCATACAGCCCTCCTTACCGATGCTACTCCCTTACCATTTGTGAACGATCTCAGTCACGATACCATTGTATGTCCTTACCGCGCTTTTGAACACCATATATATTTTCATTCTCACCTTTTTATGTTTCTGTTGACTCGCGGGTGTGGTTTAGTGTACAAAAATACAGTATCTTACGTTCATCGTGAGGGTATGCGAAATCGTTAAACTCGTTTGATCAAGACACGCTTACTTCCGCAGGCAATGATCCCTCCGTTCCCGAACCGGCAAGATCTTTTATTTCGACAGCAGCTCTCCCGGAAATGTATCGGCTGGGGTACTGAATGAGAACGCGCGTTAATGTTCGTCAGCTGCCGCGCAACGGCACCCGACGAAAAAGTTGGCCTTGTACGTCGCCGCCGTCTCCTGGTGCACAACCACCAGCTTGAACCACTCCTCGGCCGGCTGCCTCAAGTACGACGCCGGGACAGTAATGGGCTCCTTGAGACACCCCACCATGAACTCGTGTGGGTTAGTGTACAAAATACAGCATCTTACGTTCATCGTAAGGGTATGCGAAAATCGTGAAACGTTATTCTTATGGAATTTCCTATGACTTCAAGTTGAGTCGTTTGATCATGACCTTGGTGCCCTCTTTCACGTCAATAACACGTCCATCTCCTTCAGTTCATCACAGCAGGGCATCCTGCTGCGAGTGCGTCCGCGGGCAAGTGACTGAGGCGGGACAGGTGTCCAGGAACGACAAAATCGCATCGCAAAGGGCCTCCCGACGCGTCAGAGTCAAGATCTTTTATTTCGACAGCAGCAAACTCAGCACGTCTGTCGTCTCCCGGAAATGTATCGCCTGGGGTACTGAATAGGAACGCGTTAATGTTCGTCAGCTGCCGCGCAACGGTCAGACTGTGGCACCCGACAAAAAAGCTGGCCTTGTACGTCGCCGCCGTCTCTCATGCACAACTACCAGCTTGAACCACTCCTCGACGGCTGTGGTCACCTCAAGCACGAAGCCGGGACAGTAATGGGCTCCTTGAGACGCCCCACCATGAACTCCGCCCTGAACCCTTGCTCGTCGCATGTCCCAAAGCCGAAGCCATGGCTTTCGATGGCCGCGGCTGCGAGACCGACCGGGGCCCAGCGGAAGTGCGGCAGGTCCATCTTGCGGTGATGGAGCATCGGGAGCCGGCACGGGAGGATGGCGGATCTGGCGGAGGAACAGGGCAAGGCGCTTCTGTGCCGCGTCTTCGTCTTTGCCGTCGATGTGAGCAGTGCGCGACATCCTTATCGGGCAGGAGCGCTGCGATGGCGATCGTCTCGTCAACGGCGTACGTGGTCGTGCGCAGCCGCATGAGCGGGATGATCTCGTCGAGGGTGTATTTCCGCTGTGTCACCGCGGCGCCGTGCTCGAGCCTTGCCGCGAGCAGTGGGAGACACTGTCTGTAGTAAATAGCCTGGAATGGCTCTGGCGGCGTCTGCAGGTCTACAGCGTCCACGAGACCGTCGGCAAATTCGAAGACGAGGTTGCGCGCTAGAAGGGCTTCCTGCAGCGTCCAGAGACGCCGCACCCACGCAGAGGTCGCGATTCGGAGGATGTTGTATTCCCACGGTCCGCCACAGAAGCAGAGCGCGCGGATAGACGCGTCGAGGACGAGGACCTTTGCCGCGCCGCGATACGTCTTCGCCATGAGCTTGATCGCCTTTGACCGCAGTGGATTTTCGTCCGGCACGCACAAGGAGTCCAGCCAGAATGCCCCGCTTTCCGGAAGTAACTCTCGCGCAAGCGCCGCGATTCGTCTAACCTGACAGGTCGGCAAGCCCTCTTCCGTTGTGCTCCCAAGCCCGTCAGCCCAGACGTGTGAGATGGCAACATACGGCGTCTTGTCCTCGACGAACAAGAAGCTTGCCATCGACATATTGAAGAACGGGAGGAATCCCTCTGAAAGGAGCAGCTGAACTTCGCCATCCGGAGGCTTGGTCTTCCCCCTTCGGCGCAGGGCAGCTGGACTCTACATGTCGCACTTCATACGTGTCTGTGTTCGCCACGGTATAAAATACACACATGTCTTCCGTGCAGTGCTGGTGTTCATCCTGCGACTCCCGAATGAATGGCTTGAGGTGCAACATGTTCGAGAGAATGTTCCGCCTCATAACCAGCAAGAAATGATGGGAGACCGTGTTGGGGCACCACCCCGCGGCCAATAGTTTGCGGCGGCACCAATGGCTAATGTGCGTGAAAAAGAACATACTCCCATTGAAGGTCTGCAGTTCGAGGTCCATAAACTCGGATTTAAGATCGCTGTCCCAAACTGCACATGCAGAGCGGACGAGGGTGATGATCATCAGACCAACAGCAGTCCAGATCTCCAGGACCTCATCAAAGTCGACCCCGGCGCGTTCTCCAAGACTTTGACCAATTCTATTCTCCTCGTTGAGAGCCCGCAATGCCGATTGAGCAGGAGCGCGACTGCATGCCCTCGAGGGAGGAATGTAGGTCCCTTGTTGTCTGAGCGGTACCGATACCATTTGAAGATTAGTCGCAACAGACGTGCACCTGAAAGAACCCGCCGACCACTACACGCGTCCAGTGATATTAGATCGCTTTCCCGGACTTTGGTCTCAAAGGTCGCTTCAAGAAGCCCAAAGGTCATGGTCGCGATCCAGAGAGGAAACGGTTCTGCTGTGCGTCGCAAATTCGCATATCCAGAGAGGGTCGGGGAGTAGGGGTACCCATCGTGGTGCGCTTCTAGCCACGGAATGTCTATGGGGATGCCGAACATCGAACGTATTGTCCTCCACAATTCATGGCTGTCATCCAGAGCATCCCATTTCGGGTAGTCATATTGGGCAACAGTTCCTACATCTATGTCTGGCGTCAGACAAACAGCGCTGTAAGCATTAAACACTAGAAACTCACTCTCAACCGGTATAACAACAGCTCGCCTGAGCTCCTCGCGAGAAGCCTGTGACCATGGCATCGGCGACCACTTCTCCCTTTTCCGCATGGCACACTCCTTCTGCCAGAGTCCGGCGAGGATATCCAACAAAGAAGCTGCGTGTACATCGCAATCCTCCAGCCTGACATCCCGCCGGCGGTGCAGCAAGCACTTGACATGGCTGCAGTACTCACTCCGTAATGCTGGTAGGTGGTTCATCGCCAAAATAAAAGTCATACCCCAGAGCATAAAGTCAAGAGCGGATTTTGGGCTGAGCACCGGCTGTGATCCTGGGTTCATGTCTTTCGATATGCAGAATGCCCTATCCGCGCATAGATGAATCAATTTCGTCAACGATGCGGGCCATTGGTGAAGCGGTCTGGGTTTGGAGAGGAATGCACAGGTCAGCTCTGAGTGACTGAACTGATGTGCGAGGGACTGGCGTGCGTCTAAGCATAGCTGGTAGTGTGGATCGGTAATGTCCACGGTGAATGCAATGTCAATAGGAATGCGTATGAGAGATTTCCACGTCAAAGCCAAAGTTGTTTCCCCATCCTCTGGCGCGAAGATGTTGGCCTAGAGAATGATGAGTACAAGAATATGTCAAGGAGCAGGAAATTTACCATGGAACGACGTGGTAGACCTGCTGTTGGGTGATCTGGGAGGACTTGATCATCACGAGTGGCGATGCACCTGTTCCGCATGGTACACTCCTTCTGCCAAAGTCCGGCGAGGATATCCAACAGAGCCGCCGCGTGTACATCGCAATCCTCCAGCCTGACATCCCGCCGGTAGTACTCACTCCGTTCTGCTCGGACGCGGTTCATCGCCCTAATAAAAGCCATACCAAAGAGCATAAAGTCAAGCGCGGATTTTGGGCAGAGCACCGGCTGTGGTCCTGTGTTCAAGTCTTCCGGTATGCAGAACCTATCCGCGCATAGATGGACCAATTTTCGTCAACGATGCAGGCCATTGGTGAAGTTTGGAGATGAATGCACGGGTCAGCTCTGAGTAATTGCCAAACTGATGTGCGAGGGACTGGCGTGCGTCTAAGCATAGCTGGTAGTGCGGATCGGTAATGTCCACGGTGAATACAATGTCAATAGGAATGCGTATGAGAGATTTCCACGTCAAAGCCACAGTTGTTTCCCCATCCTCTGGCGCGAAGATGTTGCCTAGAGAATGATGAGTATAAGAATGTATCAAGGAGCAGGAAAATTTACCATGGAACGACGTGATAGACCTGCTGTTGAGTGATCTGGGAGGACTTGATCATCACGAGTGGCGATGCAAGGGACTTGATGGCTATCATCGGTAGCTTTACCTTCGGATGCCCGAGACGGATCAAGCCTGAAATACGTGTGGTAGATATGGTTGAGGCAGCGACGCAGCGTACGAGATTGAACAAGACCAGTAGGTTGCCGGAGGTAACCGGTAAAGATCGGCGATCAGAGTTGCCCCTTTCCAGTATCCACGACCACAATGACAATGAATGGCCACATACTCTTTTCGGCACACAATGCCCGTCAATTTGAACACTCTGTGGACGGGGCAACACTGTTCTAGTCGTTCTTTGGGGCATTATGAAAGCCTGCTCTTTTGTTTCTCCCAACCTTTATCGCGCGCCACTCAACGATGCCTCGCTACACTTTAGAGAACTTTTCTCTCTCTGATGATTTTTCGGAACGCCTATGATCCTTCAGGCCTACTTGACGACAAGGCATTCCAGGTGAGTTTCTTGTTGCTGTGAACATAGTTTCCCACTTATGCATTTCGACAGCTCGACCTCTTCGAATTTCATTGTGGCCTCACTCGTGGGGAATCGGAGGAACTGATATTCCAGCCACAAAAATACCGTTGTGGTAGGGCTTGTCTTCGTCGAAGAATTCAAGTTTCTAATGCATACATCAGCTCGGCGCAATCTTTTGAGGAAATTCAGAATACTCTATTGTCCTCTCTCCCCCTGCCGCCCAATTAGAGCTTTTGGGAAGATGACAGCCCACAATACAACCTGTAACGTTACCGTTCGCAAAAATACCACGAGGTCCGTCTTCTCCTTCATCAATATTTTCATTCCATTCAAGGCTGCTACTTCAGATCTTCCCTCTCGACAAGAGCTACGACTATGTCGTGATTCCCCTTACGTTCAATGGGGCCATTTATGTTCAACACCCTGACACTAAGGTGGTCACTCGCTTTGATAAACCATACACGAATCTTCCGAGCGTTACTCTCACTCTAAATCCTTGCTTTCCCCTCACTCAGATCCAACGCTTCACCTTGACGAAGGAGGCATTGTCTTTGCCACACAGCATTATCTCTGCCTTAGTGGATATTGAGTGGAATGAGTCTATACCGATCCCTTTCTTCTTTGTGGGTAGTCTCCCAGAGGATTTTCCAACCGCCGGATCCCGTGGCACTACGAATGGTTGCTGCGATACAAACGATTACATTTCCCTCCCTCTCCTGCTACCGACTCTTCTTCCCTCTCGGCAAGCGTTCCTG
>JADNRX010000096.1:0-158955 GCA_015501595.1 Hymenopellis radicata
GGTGCTGCTTGGTTCCATAGCTCCCTCCTAGATCCGGCAAGGAGTCACCCGTCGTCTTCTCCGGCTGCACAACCGGTATCGGCATGGCGCTCGCTGCTGCCGCCGACAGCGAGAGCAGACTCATAAAAGAGTCCTCGGTTCCAGATTGCTGTCGGTGATATATAGGGTCAGTCCTCCTAGCAAGCCCGATAACGAACGTGTCCATACCTGTGTCCTCGTCATTGTCGTCGTCGGTTACAGGGTCAAGAAAGGCGGGCGGGTGGGTAATTGTACAAAAATTCCGGGAAAAATGAGGGCGAACTACAAGAACATGGTGGTGGAAGGAAAGGAAAAGGGGATCGGGAATTTCCTAATTCAAACTTTTTGGACAAGGAGCTGCTTTGTCAGCCCGATCTTGTGATTACCCTTCCACCAAGACATACCCCGAATAGGACTCGACGTTGAATGTGGCGCCGAATTGAACATCGGTAAGCTGTGGCAGAAGTGCCCAGCGAACCCGAAGAACTCTCTTTGCTGCAAAGTGGCTCTTGAGATAAAATCTGCGCTTTGTCTCTTCTCCAACTCTCGCGAGAACCACGGAAACAAACCGGGCGCACTGAAGGAGCTGAAACTCTATTCTGATACTAACAGTCGTCCGCTGCTCTGCATCGGTACGGGGTGGCTACCATCAATTACTTACCCGAATCCCCGAAGTGACTTGCGCCATCAACCTTATTCCCTGGACGCACGTATCGCGGAATCAGGATGTTCACATTGCGCCTCGATGCGGGGTAGGCCCTGCCTAATTTTAGCCACACTGTGGTGACGAATGTTTAAGTGGTCGGGCGCGTCCACCCTCATTGTTCGCTTAATGTGGTCGGCGCTTGAATGGTTAGTCCACTGTGGACGCGTCTAACAACGGCCCACTATAAAATCAGCACCTAGTCGCGCGTATACCCCCACTTCCACTCCTCACAATCACAATCATTTAAATTCCTCAACCTTTAATATTTACTATGAACCCCTTCTTTCTTCCTTCAGTACCTGTGCTGAACGCCAAGTAACTATCTCTCTTCCTTCCTACAGCCTGTACTCATCTCAATCACAGTGCTAGGGCCACTGGCGCTATTCAAGCCTTCACCATCTCGTCGACCGAGTTATTCCTATCCCAACTAAAAGCCCGCCTCGACTTCATCGACCTCGCCCTTTTCCAAAATCGCATCACGCTTAGTCCCGAGCAATACGTCCAGCACTTGGACCACCGCACCCAGATGAACCTCATCTCGCGGCGGACCTTTTCCTCACTGAGCTGTTCGTCGAGCTGCAGAGCACCGGCGGGGCCTTGAGCGAGGGAAGGACCTTCGACACTTTCATGGGCGTCTATGACAGTCCCGAACAATACCGAGTCCCGTCGAACCCTGCCACTGGCGAGCAGAGGACAAGGTTCACGGACAGGTGGGACAATCCCCAGCGCCCGTCGCAGTCAGCACCATCTGCTTCACCCAGACCTCACGCGCCTACTGGTCCGCGCCATTGGCAAAGACAGGTTCAGTACTCCCCGGGGAGTACAGTCCTTCGACCCTGAAGCGCGGCAAGGGCAAGGCTCGTCGCCACCACCCATATTCACCTTCTTCGAGTCCTAATCGCAGGAACGCCTACTCTAGCTTTGAGTCACGCCACAGTCATTCTTCCTAAGTACTAACATACATATGCACAAATATGCCGACATGCTCTCCCTTTCTCTTGTAAATAGCACTGTACATTTCAACACGCGACCACTCCGTATGCATTTGAAAAGTTTCGTACACCTTAAGTCGATGTCGATTGAAGAGAACTTGAATGATCATCGAACAACGCGATAAACCAACTTCTCTCCCGAAATCGGCCTCATCCACTCCCACCTCCCGTCTCCGCACGCTCTCCAACCTTCCCAGCCCCCAACAGCCTAAACCCATCCTCCACAATCCTTCCCAACCCTCCCGGCATAGCCCGCACCGGATTCGGCTTCACAACCACATCCTGCTGACCGGACAAAAACCTGAACAGCGCCACAGTAAACGCGCGCCACCACTCCGGCGAGGCAGGCATAGTCTCATTATTATAAAAAATCTCATGCCCCAATCCCATCCACGCAGCCCCATACCACGGCTTCACGTCCTCCCGGACACCCTGCTTATTCCACGCAGCCTTCCGCACAACAGCAATCGTTCCCCCGCCCTCTCTGAACGTCTGAGAAATACGCGCGGTGGTGTCGTCCTCCGATATACAGTCAAACGCGTACGCGATGCCGCCAGACGCTGCAAGGATCTCAGACTCCCATGTCTTCGAACGGTAGTCGAAAACTGCTTCGACTCCCAGTGAGAGTAATTTGGCATGATGCTTGGGACTGGCGGTGGCAAAGATTCTGTAGGGCGCGCCCGATGGGGTTCGGAGCAGCTTGGCGAACTCGATGGCGTAGAGCCCGATGGAGGTCGCAGCGGAGTATATCAGGATCGTGGGCGAAGGAAGAGATTCTGCGGGAAAGGTGTAAGGACTGTTGGGAAATGGCGCGTTAATTCCAAGACGGATGAAGAGAGCCTTTCAATGATGACTTGAGTTTGACCCTTTTGGACAGAGGGGAAATAGCGAATACCTGAGCAGCAGTCAAAGTACCCATCGGAAGCGTCGCCGCCTCGTCAAAAGAAAGCGCATCTGGAACGTGGATGGCAAGATCGGCCTCAAGAATAGCGTACTCTGCAAATCCCCCAGGACGAGGGTTTCCTGATGTAGCTAAAACCCTCTCACGTCAGCTTCGCCTTTTAATAGTAGCTAGGTACCTACCTCCTTGCAGAAGCCCCGCAGCTCTATCACCCACTTTCCACTCCGTCACACCAGACCCAAGTTTCTCGACGACACCAGCAATATCGCTCCCCACGACACGCCCAAAGTTCGTATCCGCCGGGTGCGCGACATACAACGCATCGACTGGATTCAAGGCGACGGAATGGACTCTAACGCGAATTTCATTAGGGCCAGGTTCTGGTATAGCGATTCGCTGGACGACAGCAGTATCTCCTGGAGCAGTGACTAGGGCGTCCATCGATGAAAGGATGAAGAATGGGAGGGTGTGAGACATCGAGCGCTTTTTGTAAGGCGCGCCTTAGTCATTGTGTCTCCACGAACCGGAGTGCGAAGACTAAGACTAGGAATATGGTTGAGAAGGCGGATGATTCATGGAGGCGAACAGAACGGAGACCGACAATGCCGAAGATGATATATTGCGCTAGAGTTACTAAGAATCTGTCAAGCATCAATAACGAAGGAGGTATATTTCGAGAGGCGTACAGCAGCGACTATTAGGGAATATTCATAAACCTGCGCGTCGCATTAGCTTCCAACTCAACGCTCATAAGTCGAAGTAGTACTCAGTCCGCTGCGTGTATCAGACGAGTCTCTCGCAAATTGCATAGACGCTCCGGGGGACAGAACATCACTCTCTAAATGAGGGAGAGAATCTTGTGTCCACGAATCGTCCGGACGAGACATTCCAGCCATGACTCGGGCAATAACGAGGGTAGGCGCAATAGCCTATGAAGACTATATTAATATCGATCAAGCACTCTATGACAAAGGAAAACTCACTGTGATACTGAATGAGATAACCTGAGGATAGAAGAACCTTGACATGAGCCGTACATCGAGAGTGAAGAACTCGTATGCGAAGACAAGGAGAAGGGCGGTGTAGCTGGCCGAGTAGATAAAACCCGATTCGAGGAGAACCTCGATAAGGCTGCGATACGTCTTGAAGTCGCCAGTAACACGCAGAATGCGGTACACGATGAGGAAGGTACCGAGGGTGTCCGTTATCACGGTCGATACGTAGTAAACCAATGTCCATTTGGCGCTTATGACAGGATGGGACATCGAGGACACAGTGCTGACTGCAAAAGTATCAGATCAATTCTGATGGGCAGAGAGGCTCTGACCAATGTCCATAATCAGACATGGACCGAGATAGACGAAAACCTTCCAGCTGCGCGCGTACACGACCCAACAGCGCCAGCTCTACAACTGTCAGTCAGCGGCAACGAACAAATTGGCTTGATCAGCTCACCATGATCGAATCGGCGAGAATGACATTGACCGACGGAAGCAGAGCAAGCCTGACATCCTTCTGCAAATCGTCGTACAGGAGGATCTTCTCCCCGAGCGCGTCCCCGTGAACGATGAAGACGCTACTGAGCACCTTCCACTTCAAGCACACAATCGTGGTCTCTGTGCACCAGAAGAACGTCACGATACACGCGAAAAGGATTCGCCTCCGATTCCACTGCGCCGTTCGGCCTAGTAGACGTGAATACTGTCAATGTCAGTCATTATCTATCTAGAGAGCTATCTAGAGACGACTCACCGATGTAATACAACGCAATGAAGAAAACGCACGTATGGACGCCATGACAAAAGACGAGAAGGATAGTAGAGTGAAGAAGCGTCCCAAGGAGATGCTGCGAGTCCGCTTCAGTCACCTCCATCGTCGAGGGTGTAAGACGAAAAGAACACGCACTGTGATGCAAAATCGAAGGCACGACGAGAACGCATCGCCCTCACCATTTGACTGCCAAATAGGAATTTGCTTTGAGGTATGAGCTCAGGCCCAATGGAGAATCCATTGAGTTCTCATCGCGTCCATTTCTGCGCGCGCCCGTACTTGAAGAACAGTTTGTATCCATGATGGTGGTTCTAAAGAAAGAGGCCGGCCCGGAGTATTTCGCCTACTTATTTCTTTCCTCATCTGTCTCTGCGATCTGAATGAGCTACATGTGCTGATGTGGTGCACAGCTCCCTTGTTAGTAGAAGAAGAGCTTCGAACCCTGATGATGCTGGCTGTGTGGCCCAGCTTTGAAGGGGCGTGCGAAGACACCCATAGAATGGTGGCATATGGTGATGAGCTTATACTTACCTCATATTGCAGCCTATGTGTACGAGCGCTTGGAGATTGTTCTTCAAGAGCCTACGCATGTACCCAATTGGTACCAGTAATTATGTACAAGTTTTCACTCCCTTCTCCTGAGCATTGTGCAGACGTACCCGAAGGCTATCTTATGAATTCAGAATGAGCAGCATCCACAAAACTCTGATTTCTAGACCAACACCCTTCTGCTTCCCTCATCACATCGAGTTGCTGATGAACATTTTGGAATCATTGCTCGCCGTTTCCTCCGTGCTTGAATTGAGACCCTCGCGGAACAAACACTGAGTTTCCAGGTTCCATCTTCCGAACGCGGGAGGTTCTTCCCTGCCTCACCACCAAGGTCCTGACTCCTGGTTTGAATGCCCCTCCTCGTATTAGCTTGATACTGTAGTATTACATTCCTGAATTCAACAAAATGCGACAAGCGGCGCACATACGAGAGCCAATGACATAAGAATCTCTGCTTGTGGGGATGTAGGAACAGCTTGAAACTCCAGAAACAAGTATACATTTAAGTAATACATGTTTTGTACAGTAACTTCAAGAACAAATGGCGCTTCACGACTTGGAAGTAAGAGGACAACCAGAAAGAGATCAATTACCAAACTACGCCACAGCAATGAACGGATCACAAATCCTAAAACCTCCCATGGGGCAACAACGTCCTCGGACGCACACCCCTCGACGCGATCGAGTCACCGGATCCCGAACCCGGCTCGTTGTACCACACACTCGAATTCTCCTCCAGATCCACCGTTCTCCTAGTCTGCGTCTGCGGACCAGGCCCCACCCCACTCTCAAACCGCAACGACTTGACATGGGCCCTCGCCCACGAATCATTCGCCATGATACATGCAACGATCAGAGTAGGTGCAATGCCCTATGAAGGATAATTAGTGATGAGCGAAGATGGGGTGAGGAGCGCACAGTAATCGAAGACGCCACGGCCTTGGGGTAGTGGTACATTGCTATAACCGGAGATGCATTCGGAGAGTAATATTCGTACGCATATATACCAAGAAGGACGGCATACGCCACTGAGTACAAAGCGGCGGATTCGACGAATAACTCGGTCATACCCCGGTATGTCGCGAGGCTTGCACGGATGCCAGTGATGCGAAGGATGCGGACGAGTACAAGGAATGTGTAGAACGTGTTGGTGAGCATGGCGACAGCGTAGGACACCAGATTCCAGTTAACATGGAAGATGCCGACGGAGGCATAGAGATTCGAGCCGGAAAGGATAAATCCAGAAACGACTAGAAAGGACATCAGTGGTGTAGTTGGAAAGGATAGAGAATAATTTACTTGTTTCTGTAACAAGGCATAGAGCTAAAGCAGCCACAACAATCCAATTCCGTCCATACCATACCCAGCAGCGCCAGATCTAGCGGTGCCATCAGAAGTTACGCGGAAAGCGTCAGTTGAATCAGCTCACCAGGATGATATCCGCGAAAACGACAGTAACCACGTGAAGGATATCGCTTGAAATACCGCCTGGCATGGCACCGGACTGGTAAAAGGCGAGCTCCATGTCGAGCGATAATCCATGGGTAATGAAGCATTCGTCGATGGCTTTCCAATTCAATCCGACGACGACGGTTTGGCTACACCACAAGAAGGTGATGATCGCTATAAGGATGCTTTGTTGGCGGTCTATAGGTTCACCAACAGAGAATGAGTTGACGAGTAGAATGGAAGAGGGCGGGACATACTAGCATAATAGAGAGCGACAAAGAAAACGACTGTGTGAATACCATGGCAGAACACGAAAAGGATCGTGGAATGGAGATGGGTCGCGAGGAGATATTGGGCATCTGCGACGCTTAGGCCGAGTTGTTGGAGTGCTGAGGACATCGCCCTCTGGAGAAGCGTGAGCCATGGCTGTCTGCCTTATAGTCGTATGGCCAGAGATGATCCCATCACGAGCACGGGGAGACGCCGATGTTCATCGTCCGGGGATGCCAGTGGTGGCTTTGTTCCGCGTTGAGATGATAGACCACAGGCGTTACGCAATGTCCCAATCATAGAGCATCAGTCGGCACCAGCTTTCGAGAACAGCTTGATCCAGTTCGACCCAACCTTGTTGGATGCCTATCCAGTGAGACGCCTATATGTTTTGTCGTCGTTGTCGGTAACGAGGATGGACGTACTATGATGATGATGATGATGGTCAGAATCAAAGGGCGATCGGCGTGCTTTCCTTTGTCTGCTTACAGTAACCCTCCGGATTTCGGGTTTCGTTTGAGTGATGTATATTTATACAACGAACACCTCACAGTACGCATTAAGTTATCTCAACCTCGATTCGTTGGCCGTGCTGCTCTTCGCCTAGTACAACTCAGAGCATTTTTCCGATAGACAGACGTTTGGCACATTTGTGTATCCGTGGAGCCTTCACGGTACCAGGAGAGAATTAGAATATCACCTTCTGCTCTGTCGGCCGGGCGATATACAGCTTCTGAATCCCATAAAGTACATGAGAGCCAAAGTGGCGCGAATAGAAAAAGCGAGTTTCGCCTTCTGGCCACCGTCGTCGCCGGCATCAATCCATATCAACCCGTGTTTGTTCAATTGTGTCCTGGACTGCGATGCTTAGAGGCGAAATGGTATGCTCTAAGAAAATCTTGATATATTGTGAGCTAGTACTGACATCCAAATTGAAATGTCCCAAGCCATAAGAGAAAAAAGCAATCGTCCTGCTCGCGCTAGCATTCTCCGAGGAAGCTGTTCTTCGGCATAGGCTGCTTATAATCGTCGACCCACGTCGTCAGATTGGGGTTCGAATACGCTTCAAGGTACCTGGAAAACGGGTGCGAGTCAGCAACATACAACAAACACAATAGCGCCCTGAACGCACTCCTCAATATACGCCTTCGTGGGGTAATCGTCTGGGTCGCAGCCAACATTGATGGCACCCTTAGGCTGGTATACGCGTATGTAGTCGATGCTCATCGTCGTCGGGAACGTAATATGCTCGAGATCAACCTCACCAAAGTTCCCAGACATGCCCAGATTCGCGAGGATGTACTGCCGCCGCCACATACTATGAGTGATCATCTAGATTGAACATGGAAAAACTCACCATGGGCTCCTGAGGAACAGGTCGCGCCCCAATCTCGACACGGCTGTCAGCAGCAGCACCAGGTCCTCTGAACGTCCACGCGGGGTTGCCGTCGTTCAGCCAAGTGATATACTGCAACGGTCAATTTTAGGAGGCCAAAGTCAAAGAGAGCGCCCTACGCTATCATCGTAGCCTGAAATTCCAAGTCATCAGTACGTGAGAGGCGGCGGGGATATAAAGACGAAGTACCTGGCTTATACTCGAATCCATAGATCGAAAAGCACCCTCCCGCCAACTCATAACAATCTTGATCTATCCACGTCCGAATTAAAGAGATGAGCCATCGAGGCATGTCAAAATATCTTACTCGTCTTGGACACTACAGACGTCGCTTGCTGGTACACACCACCCAGGTACGTGTTCAGTTCCGATATAGTCTCGTCATAAATCTCGAGATTGTTATCCGTCGCATTAAACCACTCGTAGTGGTAATTGAAGGGCTTCAAATTTAGAGGACAGTGAGTCAAGTGTCAGTGGAGAATGAAACCTCACTTACAGCCCACTGACTAGACTGCGACACGTATCCTTGTTGGTTTGACACAGTAGCCTCAAAGACATCGATCTCAGGAGCCGACCGTCCGACGAACGTCTTGTCCGAATGCATAGGTCCGGGGTGAGATTCGCCGGGACATGTACATCTCGATAACCTCTGACCAGGGAGGTAGGACAAGTCTTCCGCCATGAGAGGTTGTCCGTCAACGGTCTGATTCTTGACTGTCCCAACGTCGCACGCGTCGTACGTATAAGGCCACTAATACCGACATCAGAGTGTATTCCAAATCATTGTCACCGTTCAGACTCACCATACCATCCAAGCTCGCACCGTAACCCGCACGGCCGAGATTACCCATAGCCCACACGGCAGGCCACAGTCCAGCAATGTTGTTCGCACCAGGCAAGGTGACCGAAGCCTCAAGCAGACCCCCGGTAAAACAGAACTTGTTCCAGGTCGACATCATCCCGCCTTGCCACGGCAGATCATGCGTAGGCTTCGCTGAGAGCGTTATACGCAACACGCCGTCCTTCGTAGTGATCGCTGCAGGATCATACCACTCCATGTTATTCGTTAACCAATAATGCAGATCGACGGCTTCCCAATACGGATCCTCGCCAGGATAGAAGGAACGACCGTCGACGTTGAACTCGTCGCTGAAGACCAGCTGCATTTCTTCGCCAGTCTCCAAGGAGAGTTTTGTGTACGCGTCTTTTGGTGTATCGAGGTCGATTAAGCCGAAATTCCCTGGTATTTCGGGCACCTAGGAGATCGATCAGCCACGTACAACGAGAGAAGGTAAACGCGAAGCTGCACCTGTCCGCTCCCATTGATACCTCCGAGGTTGAAGCCGCCTTGTGTCGAGAGCATCGTTTTGGTAAAATAACTCGCAATGGGGTATCCAGCACTAAGCACAACTGAGATGAATTGCAAGATGGAAGGAATGAGGGAGACAAACAAAAGAGCAACTAGGCCCATGCCGAGAATCATGAGACAACCGAGGTTGGTGATACCTCTGTAGGTCAAGACGGACCCGCCTGCATCGTTCTTCATGTCCCGTCGCGGGTCGGGATTGTGAAGATAGTCGTCTGGCTCAGGGAGGGTTGGGGAAAGGTCTGAGCCCCAGGACGCCGGATCCGCGGATAGGGAGAACTAGGCGCGTATATTTGGTCAGAGATGCGTGCAGTGACGTGGAGACGACATACCTTGTCCGAAATCGAAGGCGCAATGGACGGTCGGCCACCGCCGCTTTGGTAAGGCCCGTCGTTCTTCTGCGACGACGTCAGACTAGGTCTAGACGTTTGAAAGTGCCGAATCATACCAACGACGCGTTGCTCGCCACTGAGCGCACGCTGGGGGCCCCGCCGAGGCTGGTGGTAGACTGGTTGGGCAGAAGATGTGTCTTCGACGGCGACATTGCCCGCTTCTCGTAGGCGGAGGGCGCCATGCTCGTGGTTCAAAAAAGAAAGGCAGGAAGAAAGAGCGACTGGAGAGACAAGGCAAGAAAGAGATGCTAAAACTCGGGGGCAAATCCAGACTTCGGTATTGCAGCATGAGCTAGAATATTGGCATCCATTAATAGTCCTCCTCTTCCAGTTTCGCCGGCTTACTTTTTGATCCCAGGAACGGATGATGAGTCGGCCGTATGGGAACCCTGAGACGCGTCCAGCCAGGACTTGTCGACGCGTATCGTTCCCTTCCGCTATTGTAACCTGCAACGCCGTTCAAGTTGGAGATTTGGACATTGAATACTCTCCTTTTGACAACGAGGCTGAATCCCGGCTGGGAGCTTGTACAGCGTTCGTCGAGGGGGCACCTTGACAGCCGCCACGATGGCCGACCCTGAAAAAAACACAAAATAAACTGGGGAAATGTGCTGGATTTGAGGAGGATTACCTGTAATGTAACTTAGGCAACGCCAATCCTTTTAAGTCTACGGATTGCCCCTCACCAGTAACTGAGTCTGCCGGTAAAGCACGAGAAATTCGCATGTGTCAATAATTATAATTATAATAAGGCCAAGTCACTCGACCAGCCGAGTAAGGAGGGAAGACCGACATCGTGGAAGGAAGGAAGGGACTTTATTTGCAGACTCGGAGTGACGGCAGCAGGAGAGGTTGACACTAAATATAACAGCAAGAATCCGATCATCCGCGGGGGCATATGATATTCTACGTCAACCACGTGGGTAAGCATCTTTGTCATTTTCCGCCTGTCATCCGTGACCTTTTGCTGTTGTACATTGTTGGTTGTACATAGCACGTACCCTCCTCTGACTGTCAGGTAGCCCGACGCCTTTAAATGCGACGTGAACGCACGCTCTAAATCGAAACCCACACGCGAATACTGCGGGAGAGAATCTTTCTTTCACCAGTGGACTTCTGACCGCAGACACTTCGTGCAACCTCTATTCATCAAGATGCATTACACGCGGCTATCTGGCGGGCAATGTGGATGGTGCCAGTTCCGGTTCCGTGTATTTTTATGTCTGCAATCCAAACGCATACTGTCTTGACTGAGACCAGATTCCCGGACTTGTGTTATAATTTGGTCGGGGAGAACGCCGGAACGCAGGTCGCTGGGACTCAAAATTGAACGTTGGAAGCTTGGAAAAAATAATCTGACAATGATCAAGATTCTTTTCGGCACTATCTGCGTATCGGGAACTGCTTTGACTTCTCCATACTCCTCCTGTATCCCCATTATTCAGCATATCACCTTCAATCAACGGAGCACTTTGGCTGTTGGCCATCCTGACTTGGATGCGACCGGACATGATCTCCGTGAAGTGAGTACTACTACTGCATTCATTCCTCGAGATGAACGCGGGCTGAGTCGCCGTAGTAGCGATCACTATAGATGGTAAGCTATCGTATACTGGAATGCACTGCAATATTTAACTCCTTGTATGCTCCTTGCTTGTCTACTACTCGCGCAGACCGCTGACGGGACTCACGATCCAAACTGATTCATAGCCGTTCGGTCCTTGCCGCACCGAAAGGTCCCATCGGCTTTTTGGTGTTCTGTTTCTTCGAGGTAGACTCAATTAAAGTTGATCTAGTCGCAATTACCAGACTCCGAAAAGGTCAAGACATTGTTACACATCCACAAGGCCGTTTTCATCGTCTAAGGCAAGTTTCCCCACGCAGACCGATACAAGGATCGCAGCGACCAATGTGCCGACCGGCTATGCGAGCGTAAACTGAGGGCATCACCGGCGACCGCTGTCGGATGCATGTCCGAGGCCGATGTTGGCGAATAGTACCAGTAAGTATAAAGTGAAGTTTGAACGTTTGAACAGTGGATCAATTTGGACGATTTGGAGCGCATTCTCCCACACGATTTACTACCATATCGAAGCTGCCCGTCGCGCCAAATTCGAGAGTGTCTGGCCCCTCATCAGGCAGCAGCTGCTTGATCTTTTCAATGGTGAGGGAATGCCTAAGGAAGCCGCACAGTGTTACGAAAGAGTACCTTTTCTGTTGTCCTTGATTCCTAGCCGTCGTCCTTATTCAACACCGCGCGCGCGTTGGCATCCGCCGAGCAGCTCAAGGTCCTGGATGAAAATTACGGACACAAGAATAAGGAGTGCAAGGCTAGGGTTAAAGCCATGTATGAGGAATTAAGGTTACGGGATGTTTATGTGGAATATGAGAAGAAGGTGTATGCGGTATGATTGATGCTATTCCTGAGGGTGGTGAGGGGAGGCTGAAACGGGAGGTTTTTAAAAGTTTTGGGAAAGGTTTACCAACGGGAGAGCTAGGGCGTGTGTACGTTTTTATGGTGCTTGAGCGAGCTAGTACCGATATCCACATTGGCATGTGATTAGAACAAAGCAATCGTCCTACCCTCAACGCACCCGCTAACACTCGCCGAGGAAACTGTTCCTCGGTATAGGCTGCTTATAATCATCGACCCACGTCGTCAGATTGGGGTTCGTATACGCTTCCAGGTACCTTCGGAAACAGCTCGAGTCAGCAACATACAACAAACACAATAGCGCCCCGAACGCACTCCTCAATATACGCCTTCGTCGGAAAATCGTCTGGGTCGCATCCGATATTTATCGCGCTTTTGGGCTGGTACACGCGTACGTAGTCTATGCTCATTGTCGTTGGGAAAGTCAGGTGCTGTAGATCGACCTCGCCAAAGTTCCCAGACATCCCCAGATTCGCGAGGATGTACTGCCGCCACATCCTATGAGCAAGCAGATAACTGATTGAATATTCAACAACTCACCATGGGCTCCTGAGGAACAGGTCTCGCTCCAATCTCCACGCGATTGTCAGCATCAGCACCAGGTCCTCTAAACGTCCATGCGCGTTTGCCGTCGTTCAGCCAAGTGATATACTATGGACAATCAGTCTTGCTACGTCAAAGACAAAGAAAGCGCCCTACACTATCATCGTAGCCTGAGGTTTCAAGTCATCAATGCGTGATAGGCGATGGGGGTATAAATATCAAGTACCTGGCTTATATTCGAATCCATAAATCGAATAGCACGCTGCCTCTGACAGTTCGTAACAGTCTAGATCTACCCACATCTGAATCAGAGACAAGAAAAAAGACGACGGTGAAGGATGCCTACTTGTCGTGGACAATACGGACGTAGATTGCTGGTATACACCACCCTTGTACAGGTTGAGCTCCGAAACAGTCTCGTCGTAGATCTCCAGATTATTACCCGTAGCATTAAACCACTCGTAGTCATAATTGAAGGGCTTGAGCAGTATAATGAGTAAGGTGTCATCAGAGGAAAACCTAACGTACAGCCCATTGACTAGACTGCGAGACATGTGCGTGTTGGCCCGCCACCTGAGCCTCAAAGACATCGATCTCAGGAGCCGCTCGCCCGACGAAGGTGCCATCCGAATGCATAGGTCCAGGATGAGATTCTCCGGGGCATGTACACCTCGATAGCCTCTGACCGGGGAGGTAGGACAAGTCTTTAGCCATGAGAGGTTTGCCCTCAAGCGTCTGATTCGAAACCGTCCCGACATCGCAGGCGTCGTAGGTGTAAGGCCACTACCGCAAAAGTCAGATTGTATTCAAAACAAGCGTGAGAACTTAAAGAGCGCTCACCGTACCATCCAAACTGGCACCGTAACCAGCACGACCGAGATTACCCATCGCCCACACGGCGGGCCACAGTCCCGCAATGTTGTTCGCGCCAGGCAACGTGACCGCAGCCTCAAGCAGACCCCCAGTAAAGCAAAACTTGTTCCAGGTCGACATCATCCCGCCTTGCCACGGCAAATCGTGCGTGGTCTTCTCCGAGAGCGTTATACGCAATGCGCCGTCCCTCGTAGTAATCGCCGCAGGATCATACCACTCCATGTTATTCGTGGACCAGTAATGCAGATCGACAGCTTCCCAATACGGATCCTCGCCGGGATAGAAGGAACGACCGTCGACGTTGAACTCGTCGCTGAAGACGAGCTGCATCTCTTCGCCCGTCTCCCAGGAGAGTTTTGTGTACACGTCCTTGGGGGTGTCGATATCTATTAAACCGAAATTGCCTGGTATCACGGGGACCTGGTAGATCGATCAGCCGTGTACATGACAGAAGGTAAACGCGAGGCTGCACCTGTCCGCTCGCATTGATACCTCCGAGATTGAAGCCGCCTTGTGTCGAGAGCATCGTTTTGGTAAAATAACTTGCGATGGGGAATCCAGCACTAAGCACAAATGAGATGAATTGCAAGATGGAAGGAATGAGAGAGACAAACAAAAGAGCAACTAGGCCCATGCCGAGAATCATGAGACAACCGAGGTTGGTGATACCTCTGTAGGTCAAGACGGACCCGCCTGTATCGTTCTTCATGTCCCGTCGCGGGTCGGGATTGTGAAGATAGTCGTCTGGCTCAGGGAGGGTTGGGGAAAGGTCTGAGCCCCAGGACGCCGGATCCGCGGATAGGGAGAACTAGGCGCGTATATTTGGTCAGAGATGCGTGCAGTGACGTGGAGACGACATACCTTGTCCGAAATCGAAGGCGCAATGGACGGTCGGCCACCGCCGCTTTGGTAAGGCCCATCGTTCTTCTGCGAGTCAGACATCAGGGTCGTTTTATACGGTCAAAAGCAATCAAGCGTACCAAAGACGTGTTGCTCGCCGTTGAGCGCACACTGGGGGCGCCATTAAGGCTGGCGGTAGACTGATTGGGTAGGAGCTTCTCGTGTTCACGGTTCGCGGAGGGCGCCATGCTGTTAGTTCAAAAAGAGAGGGAGAAAGAAAGAGCGACTAGAGTGGGAGACAAGAAAGAGCGACTAGAGTGGGAGACTGATAGCATTATAAAACAGTGTCGGGTTTTAAGTAGAGATGCTGAAATTAGTGGGAAATCCCGACTTCGGGATTCAGCCGGAGCGTAAGAAGCGCCAAGGAAGGGACATTAGGAAAGAGAGTAAAAATATTAATTACGGATCTACTTTCAGTTTGGCCGCATCGCGTCTGTAAGTGGTGACGCGCACCGCATAATTGCATTCACATCCATGCCGTACGATCATTCTTGCTCCTGTTAGGCGTAAGTCTAAGGTGGTCGTCTGGTGGTCGCATACGTCGCGAAACTCGGTCAGTCACGTTAGTACGAAAGGCCATGGTGGTGCAGAGGCAAGCGCTACAAATGTGCACAGCCACAGAGAGGGCAATCCAACTCAAAGTCAAACTCATGTGCAGAGAACATGTGCATGAGATTCGCCAAAGGCATAAGTACATGTATGGTGCCGTCCGTGCATTGTCGAGGCGCTGCCTTAGGAGCTTCACGGCCAGTAGGTGCGAAGTCCAACTTCAACCAAGAGATCTGTTGCTTAGTAACTTGCGTGTCAGTCTCAGGGTCTTGATGCGCGATATTGTACGGTAACAATGTACGACTACCGGCCTAGCCTAGGCTGGCTTCAATCAACCAGATTGGTCCCACTCTCGGCGTATTCGTTAAGGCTACTAACATACCTTGAATAGTCCTAGACGTTTCCGTGGCGTGTTTTATCTTTCGCGACCAAGGTAAGGAGTAGGTACGTACGTACATGAGTGACTACGCCGGAATTGACTTTTCCCTAGGCTGTTTTCGAAAAGGTCGCTTCCCCCCACAACAACTGTGGGTGAAATCTATTGTGAGCTCAAGCTCAAGGATCGCATCCAGACAGAAAACTACATCACTTTGTTCGCCACTCACCGTCATACGATTCCTGTGCGTATCCTCAAGCTCGTGTATTAGGACGGTTCATTTTGATAAGCGTCATCATATAACTTATAAACATATCACTGTGCCCGGAACACGCAGGTCAAATACAGCTGGTCCAAGCTACCTCCTGGAATGCAGCATATGAAGCATATCCCGCGATATAGGTGTCAAGACTCAGAACGCGTCGTAGAGAAACGCAAAGCAGTAGTTTCGCAGACATGGCCGAGGATCGTAAGAGATCGGAGTACCGGGCCGGTCGCCTCCCTTGCCGCCGATCAGTCTCGATCAGTTGAACTTGAAGAAGAGACTTGGAAACGGCTCCCATCTCGCATCTACAACAAAAGAATGCAAAGAGCTGTGCCCTCAGCCTTCAACGTCCGCTAGAGGGGCTCAGTCATCCTGGTGATACATCTTTTTCCACCACCAGAATCAAACATATTGATGGAACTTTGTAGCATGGTATGAGGCTGAATTCGAAGGCGCAGGCGGCGACCTGAAGCCGCGGTCCGCTTACATTTCACTCCTTGGTCTTCCTGCCAGTGAGTTTGTTCTAGTTTAATACTCCTCCTTGTACCCGTGTCAGGACTACTGTTCCGTGCTGGTTTGACATTGCTAGCAGAGTCAACCGTTTGACATCTATTTCAATGTCGTTCCGGTTCACGCTACTACGTTGGGCTTGTTAGGACGTTTTCGAGTGACAAGGCGAACATCGACAAATACGGAGACCAGCATGATACGACGGATTCCCGTGGGCCGTGGACATCGTCAGTTCATTCAGATTTTGCTATGGCATTGGTTGTCATTTAGATGTGAGTGTGGCTGATTTATTTCAGCTCGCCATCGTTACACTCAGTTCAGCACACGATGCGATCTTCCAGCGAAGAACGCGGCCATTCATTCTCGAAGATAGATGCGAGAATCGCATAAGACGCGCATAAGCACGGAAAACCATCAGACCTGCCGATTCCAAGATGAACAGTTCCTGCTGCTTCGAAGTGATGCAAAGTCCCATATAAAGACGCAGACTGCTATCCGCCGGTAGGTCAGTTGACAGGTTCAACATTAAACCATCATGTCAACGACATTCGAGGATTCTGGACTCTCTGTGGCTGACGTTCAGTCTCTCATGTCGGCGGAATTAAATGGTCCAATTCTCTTCTTCTTCTGTCATGGCATCCACACTTGCATTTTTCTGGTTGCCTTGCATTACATAGGTGACTGCTTCATATTGACGACCATGTTCTCGCACTGACTTTCTGCATAGTTCAGAGCGCCCACTCCGACCGGAAGCGAAACACCTTTGGCGCCATCGTCACATTCTTCTGGTGCGCCAACACCCTCATCATGGGTTTGACGTGGAACACGGTGAACGAGGCCTTCATTGTCCATGGAACATCGTTGGAAGCGGAGTTCAACTTCGACGATTTGGTCCAGATTCTTATATGCTCTGTACTTCGAGCTCTCAGTGTCTTTCTCGCGGACCTAATCTTGGTATGTACATGAATTGAGCACTCCATTTCCATTGACCTCAATGAGTAGATCTGGCGCTGTTGGGTGTTGTATGGAGGCGACGTAAAAATCGTTGCGGTGCCTAGTCTTTGTCTGATTACTGAAACAAGTGCGTTCATTTGTGCTTCACGGGCTTGTTTGTCTTACATCTTTTCTACATAGTTGCCGCTGGCTTTCTCGTCTTTTACGACGTCACTTCAAGTAATGAGGCTAGTGCTTCCCAGGCCGTTTGGACCCTGGTTTATTATTCAATGACCATGGTCACAAATAGTCTCTGCACCTTCCTCATCCTGTTTCGCATCGTACGGGTTCGCGGTGTGGGCGCCGGCATCAAGACTTACCGCGGCATCATCGAGATTCTCATCGAATCGGCGGTCATGTATACAATCATTTACACTGCTCTCCTCGTTGTGTACGCATACGAGTTTTACTCTCCAAACGTACTGGTCATGACCGCGTACACTTACCCTCAGATGATATCATATAGTGTTACTGTGAGTACCTGTTCATATAGTCGTCGATCGCACTAAATCATACACGCAGGGTATCGCGCCAACCCTCATCATTGCCCGTGTCATGGCCGGACACTCGCGTCCAAACGATTCCTGGTCGCGTCCTTCACTCCCTCATTTACAAAGTAATATGCGATCCCTCACGGAGTCTATGCAATTTGTGGCCCCATCAAGCCATGGTACTGCCTCTGCACATACCATCACGAACATCGATACAGATCGGATGCACGTTCATGGGGTGGCAGAAGACGAACGAGAGGGAGGCGAAGAAGCACGTGAAGGCAAGACGCAGTCGCCTCAGGACAATTGTAGCGCGGACGCGTCTTAGGTTTCGCAAGAGCTGGGATGTGCGCCGGCGCCGTCCTCGGAATCGAATTTATCACTACTTTACAACCAAATATCCATGTTCGGAGACAATCCCCAAGTGAAGTTCTCGTGTGAGTCCAAGTTAAAGCTGCAGCTGTCTGTCTTTGATAGCAACACAAATACTTTAGTAGACATGTAATTCACGCCACGCTAACATTAGAGTTGCCCGCGTTCTTCGACCCTTCTCCTTTGGAATTGGCCCTGACGACGGTCGAATCATGAGCCACCTCCAATCTAAACTTGGTTCGTCGTGTCCTGGCACTTCCCGTTGTGTCACGTCAACTCGTTCGTGGGCAAAAGTAAATCCATCGATTCGCTTCACCAGTTCCAAAGAGAATTCATCGCATCCAACCCACTACAAGGGCTAGAGCATATACCTGAAATCCAGCACCCGTTCCCCATCATCCTCAACTCTTTCACACCATACTTCATCCCTCCCTTCTCTTGCTCCCTCCTCTCATTAAACCTCCAATAACAGAAAACTGCCACAGGAACACAAACGATCTCAATCCCGACAAACATCAGCTCCAGCGCGTCTGCAAAATAGGAAGACTGAGCACGTATTTCATCTAATGAGAAAACACGCCGAGTCGAAGTATAAACCGCGGACGATCCTGGCTTCGGTACTTAGATGTTCGACGCGACTGCAGCACTGAGCCCGCCCACGCCGATATGAAGCATCATGCCCAGAGCGCGTTTGTATTGCCCAGATAGATCGTTCCCGAGCCTGTATACTCAATGGTCGGATACGCTTGCAGTAACAGGTGCGACCTACCAAGCAACGATACCGGGAAACGGCGCATAGTTCCCCGCAACGCAGATCGTGAATGAGCCGCTTTGGCCCTTGTCGAGGGAACTGCCTTTACGACCTAGACGGTAGCGGATAGGACGAGCCTTAGCCTTGAGGTAGAGGATGGAAATTGCGGAAATATAGCACCAGCCTGGGTCTACCAGGGGAGGTGGGGATTTAGCGCTCGCAGATGCACGTAGACTGGAATAGAGACCTCAACAGAATGGTCATCATACTACACGAAGGAAGCGTCTCGGTCCATCCGAGGCTGCTCGGTGCCTACTGCCAATCTAATCCCAAAGCGGCAGCGACGCGAACCCGACGTCGGGTCGCCACCTAGAGTTGTCTTCACAGGCCTTTATGGAGTCGACCGCTGTAGTGCTGTAGCCCTTGACGTTGGGGATGGTGGTGGTATGGCAGACGACTCCGCCGAGAGGCCCGTGGACTTTGAGAACTGGTGAGCCCATTATCGGGAACTGTCAAGACGAGGAAATGCACGTCAGAGTAGGACGAAAGGGCGTATAATCCACGGAGAAGGCAGAGATGATGGCAAGAGGGAACGCCTAATCGGGCTTATCCACTGACCACCATCACGACCGCGGATACATACGCCGACAACGCATAAAACGTTGGTCAGCTTCAAGAGTCCTCCGTAAAAATGCTCGCAAGGACGCTTCGTCAATTGGTCATGTCTTGACAACGTTTTCGACGACAAGTTGGCGCGTTATCCCGGTGCATATGTGCTGCAGCGGGAACTGGTTGAAGAAAAGTCATACTGTGCTTAATTCTGCTTCTGAGGCCGTAGCAAAGGCACACGGTGGGTTTGGCGTTTACCAGGGTACGTTCCCAAGTATTTTTTCATGTTCAAGGTATTCAATGACTACTAATGGCCAGGACGTTGGAAGCTGGACCGCTTCAGCGACGTGTCGGCTTGACGGACCTTCGTCGAAGGATGGCTCCCTCAGCAGTCGCCCAGCCCAGTCCTGACCATACCGCAATCGTTGCCGTTACCGTTGTAACTGTTCATCCGCCACTACGCAGGCAAGGGCCAGAGCTGTCGATTCTATGGCAGCGGCGTGCCCAACTCGGCCATATCACCCATTCGACAGACTTTATCTCTTGCAGCTTTCGGAAGGAATGTGACGTTTGTTTGAGGCGCGATGGACCGAATATGACTGAACCAATGTGCGGTACGTCTCCTTGTTGATGCTAATGTCTACTGCTAAATGACTCCTTTCATAGATATTGTCACCGCTCGACTTCCACGCGTAAGGATGTCGCATCCCAGTTTCCTTTTACGCCAGTTTCTTTGCCCGTCGCCGCTCCACCCCAGGCTAGTTGTAAGGCCAAATCACAGCTGCCAGCGCTGTCGGCAGAACTCTCGTCGTCCTCGAACTTGCTCACGCTAAAACGGTAAGGATCAATACATCACAGGGACGAATAGTACACATAAGAATACCTTCTCCCTTCACCTCCATTCGGATCCACAGCGACTACCTACCACTCCGTCGCCTTTCACTCGCATATCCGGCCGCGCGTTAATGCATTCTATACATCATGCTGTCGTCGGCGGTAGGCCCCCTGCAAATTTGAACTCGGGTCAGCGCTATGTCACATCACCTGACGTGACTAAGTCGTGTCCAAATTTTGAACGAAGTTCGAACGTAAAACGGAACTTGTTGCCGCTTTGTATTAGGCTGACTACGGGAGACTAGTTCGAACGTTACTTACGGGGCTTTACTGCTCCTCGAAATCTGTGTTTCTCAAAGGACCATGTATAGCGCCCTTAGCCCTACATTGGTCGGGACCAGCAAGCCCTTCGGCAGATGAACGGGGTAAAGCAAATGCGTGCAGTACTTGTTTAATAAATTTGGCAGGGCCGCGCTCGCCAGTACTATAAGAACGAATGTCGAATTGAAATGGCACGATGATACGGTAAAATTTGAGCAAATGGCCTGTCCGAATCGCCGCATCGTACTAGCATCGTGAACACTAGCACTCTCAGTGGCGGAGTGGCACGGCTTGCGCGCTCTTGTCGAAGTCAACATCGTGCCCATCCTGATCTCCATCTGTTCCATCTTCTGAAACCCCCATGATTTCCTCCAATGCAATGTCTAAGATACTTTGTCCAACGCTCAGTGATGCTCCGATAAATTGGGAAGGCTCTTCCAGAGAAACCGCAGTACTCTGGATGCGGGGAGCCGAACGACTTGTCGATGAGTCGTGTAGGCGGGACTTCCCAGCCATGACGTGGCAGATTATGAGCGTTGGCGCGATTCCCTTCAACGTCATCAGATACGAGGACACTGGTGTGTAATGATTGATCACTCACCGTGATACTGTTTGAGACTGCCCATGGGAAACGAAAGCTACACAGAAACCACAGACCAGTGTAGAAGTCGTGTGCATATACAACAAGCAGGGCCAGGTATGCGATAGTGTATGCAAGAGCGGATTCAATGAGGATTTCAATGAGCTTTCGGTACGTCCTGAGAAACCTGTTGGACCGCACAAGGCGCCAAACAATGAGGAAGGTACAAAGACCGTTGGAAAAGACCGTGGTACAGCAATAACCAAAGGTCCATTTGGTCTCTTGCAAATAGCTGCCATTACGTCTAGACTCCAAAGTAATAAGCACAGACGAAGTCACTGCGCGTAATGGTTAGGACATAGATACAAAGGAGATGCGAGACTCACATATTTCAATAAGAAGACATGCAGTGAGAGGAGCTGTGATTTTCCAGGTGCGTCCATATAATATCCAACAGCGCCACATCTAAACAGACTCATTAGCCCCAGACCGAAGTGAAATTACTTATTGAGACCAACCAGAACCATGTCGGCCACAATGACATTGACACTTTGGATTACAACGACTGCCACAGTGGATGCATCGGCATTCTTTGCTGTAAGGCCCGAGGTCGAGTAATATAGGAGTTCCGACTGCAGTGATGCTCCGTGAGTAATAAACTGACTGTGCACGTTGTTCCACCAATTCAGCGCAGTGAGAGCACTTTGAGAACCCCACAGAAAAGTGATTATGCAAGCAAAAATGATTCGCTGTCGATCCAGACTATTCGCACCAAGTACTGATGAAGGCGAAGTCAATGATCGATGTAGGCACACAAGTTATGAGGTCTTACATGTATGGGACAAAGCAAGAATGAAGACACATGTATGCAGGGCATAACCGAATACGAGGAGGACCGTTGAGTGCAGTTTGGCGGAGAGGGCGTATTGAACGTCTGCGACTGTGATCCCGAGGTCCTCTAGCGACATCGAGGACATGCTGTTTGTCATGAGCGTGCCGCGTTGCTGGCTCTTTATATCTGTCGCCTCGAGTCATCCTTATGGCATCTCAAGTATCTGTTCCGCCCAAATATCAGGAAGGAGAGTCACTCACAGCACGGAGATCATTGATGATTGCCATGTGCATATTCGAGGAAGGTGGTGTCATAAGCTGGGATGGGAATTCGGTGGAAACAAAGAAACGGTTCACATGAGTGAGGGCAGCGCGTAAGGCAAGGCTCCAGCAACGAGGACATCGACGATGATGGGGTGAAGCAAGTAGCAATCCAGATCATGTATCCCCGGGTACGCGGGCCGAACGAAAGTGCTCGTCTGCCCTTTCAGATATATATATGGCCACCAGCATGTCTAACACCAGGATAGAGCCATACCTGATGAATCACTGTTCTTCTTGAAGGATCGTAAATGACGCCCAGCTTGGCCGGGCAAAACACGCCCTAGAAGAGACGGACGGGGCCACTGGCAATTTCAGAGGCGCGCGCGTTAACCCTTTCGCGCCGCATCTATTCGTCGTTTTTGGAAGCGATTGCAACGGATTTGGGAAGAAAAACACTGTCACGAGCAGATTCTCGGGCCGGGAGCCGAATTGACTCTTCTTCACGGTGCACCTGCACTACACCTTTGAACGCGACGCTACATCGAAGACATAACACGAAGACTGCGGACGATGGAGCTCTCTTTCACCTGTGAGCCTCTGACATCAAACACTTCGAGCAACGTCTCTGTTCATCAAGATGCATTGCACGCGACTATCTAGGCAACGTTGACGATGCACTTCCGGTTATGATACAAGCACATACTATCTTGACTGAGACCAGGCTCCCGCACTTGGAGCGCGTTATGATTTGGTGGCGGAGAACGCCGAAACACACACCCACACATCAGGATGGTCGCTGGGACTCAGGCCTCAGGTTGAACAATCCTTGGGCCGTCTTGGAATGCCCAAGACTCCGTCCGGAGCTGTCCGCGTATTAGGAACTCCTTTGACTTCTCCGTACTCCTCCTCATTCTCCGTTATTCAGCATGTCATATCATCTTTCGGTCAATGAAGCACTTTGGCTGTTAGCCATCAGCGCGGTCAGATCGACGCGACCGGAGATGATCTCCGTGAAGTGAGTACTCAATGAGTACTACATTCATTCCTCAAGCTGAACGCGGGCTGAGGCGCCATAGCTGTCACTATGAAGACAACCAACAATTCGCCATCGTAGCTTTGTCCTGGAAATGGGTCGACGATGGCTTCATCACCCATGTACCGGGTGGTCTCATACTTCGGGGCCTGAATGTCCGTCTCGCAGACCTGATCTTGATACGTGCATCGATTGAGTAGGTCCAAATACCGTCAGAACGCCTATAGGAGTGGCCATGAACCCCTGCACTAGCCATCGCGTGAAGCGACAACTGTGGTTCGGCGATGAGGACGGTCGTAAGTCCAGAAAAACAAGGGGGATCGCGACCTCTGCTCCTGCTATCATGTCTACCCGGAGAAGCCCCCTCGCTCAAAGGTGCCGTCTTTCTCCAATACGGCTTTCCGAAGATCGGCATGTTCCAAATCATGGTATCAGCACGTACACTTGAACAACAAGCTACGTCCCATGTCCAGTTCGCGGAATGGTCTCAGGCGTGTCGCGGAAAACAGGTGGAATCTATGACGCACTACGCACAGTTGGCGGCGAGGCCAGTCAAAACGGATTGTAGTCGACTAGGAAACCAGTCTTTGAGGCGAAAAATCAGCATATGTACATGATAGGCATGACACGCCAGAATTGGATGCGTAGAGGAAATACTTTTTCCGCAGGAATGGTACGTGTACCGGTGTGTGCTTACCTCTGTCCCTTGGCGCGTCTTACGAAGGATTAGAAGGATCTATCTTCAAGGTGACATATGGCAAATGGAACTCGGACTCTTCCTTCCTCCGTCTTCTTGGGATGTCACGTTTTCTTCGCAGCTTCGGCGTTGGGCTTTGACAATCTTCATGTGCGACTTGATGACATCTACTGAGCGGCTATGCAGAACATGAGGATGATAGCGGTTCCGTTTCCGTTGCAGACTGTTATGCCTGTAGTAGCATGACGGTGGTTCGGCGAATACTTGGCTCCTCCTCAGGCTGGCGTTTCGAGCGCGGTCGGTCGCTGCCGCGCGCGAAATACAGGTCGAGCCGTGGGTAGGGTGACGCAAGGACCGGGGACCGTGGTCATTGCTCCGGTTTCAGGAATGAATCGTGTGTTGATTGCTCTCCCTCTGCTAATGTGAGTTCCCTTCGTTCTATTCTTAATTTGGGTTCTTGATGTAGTAGTTGTGGAGGAGAGATCGCCAATCTCACGCCGGTTGTGCACCGCGAAGTGCTTTGGCTTGGGTGCGGTCCACTCGACAGTGTTCAGAGCTGCTCTTACCGTTAGGCCATTTTGTGTGTTATACCGAATGGCCTTATGGCCGCGACTCGTACGTCAAACACACCGAAACGAGTACGAGAGCTTCTGATCAATCAGGCTTCCCGCACTATGAATTGTAGTATCATGAGTTTATTTGGGCCGCGACTTCATCCGTGTCGACCGTTCTCACTGATTGCTTCAGAGTGACTGCTTCTACGCGACTGTATCATGTTTCCACCATCGTGACAGTGTGTGTGATTCGTGCGTCGGGATCTTTTCTGACCGGACCTGATGATCTCCGAGAGTGAGCACACGCAGTCTGAGATGGATTTGCCATAGCGCTTGTTATGAGGATAATCAGTTTCACTTCTTTAAGGCTCACCTATCCTAGAAACTTCGGTATAAAGATGCAGGCAGCTATCGAAGTTCAATATTAAACCATCATGTCAACGACATTCGAGGATTCTGGACTCTCTGTGGCTGACGTTCAGTCTCTCATATCGGGGAACTTAAATTCTGTAATTCTCTTCGTCTTCTGTCATGGCATCCACACTTGCATTTTCTTGGTTGCCTTGTATTATATAGGTGAATGTTTCGTTTCGACGACCATGTTCTCGCACTGACTTTCTGCATAGTTCAGAGCGCCCACTCCGACCGGAAGCGAATCACCTTTGGCGCCATCGTCGCATTCTTATGGTGCGCCGACACCATCATCATGGGTTTGGACTGGAACCTGCTGAACGAGACCTTCATTACCCATGAGTCCAACTTCAATGGCGGTACTAGTGTCTTGGTCCAGGTTCTTATAGGCGCTGTACTTCGAACTCTCAACGTCTTTCTCGCGGACCTAATCTTGGTATGTACATGAATTGAGCACTCTATTTCCATTGACCTCAATGAGTAGATCTGGCGCTGCTGGGTGTTGTATGGAGGTGACGTAAAAATCGTTGCGGTGCCTAGTCTTTGTCTGATTACTGAAACAAGTGCGTTCATCTGTGCTTCACGGGCTTGTTTGTCTTACATCTTTTCTACATAGTTGCCGCTGGCTTTCTCGTCTTTTACGGCGCCACTGCAAGCCAGGACATTGGTTCTGGCCGGGCCGTTTGGACGCTGGTTTATTATTCGATGACCATGGTCACAAATAGTCTCTGCACCTTCCTCCTCCTATTTCGCAACATGAGTGTCCGCGGCATAGGCGCCATCTTTAAGACGTCTCGAGGAATCATTGAAATCTTCGTCGAATCAGCTGCCATGTACGCAGCCATCTATATTGCACTTCTCGTTGTGTACACATACGAGTTCTACTCTCCAAACGTACTGGTCATGAACGCGAACGGTTACCCTGAGGTGATATCATATAGTGTTACTGTGAGTACCTGTTCATATAGTCGTCGAGCGCACTAAACCATACACACAGGGTATCGCGCCTACCCTCATCATTGCCCGTGTCATGGCCGGACAATCGCGCCCAAACAAGGCACCTACCCCTCCTACTCTGCCTAACATGCGCAGTACTATGCATTCCCCCGCTGAGTCTTTGCAATTCGCAGGCGCCTCGAATCACGGTACGCGTACAGGACGAACTAATACCATCGACTTGGAGCGACGTCAAGAGATTGTCGATGACGAGCCCGTGGAAGGCAGAGATATGCATCAACTTGAGGCGCCGAAACCCCCAGAAAAGCGCATTCACGTCACTTCTTCCGAAGGAAACCTTTGATAGGCATGCCAGTTGTCTGGTGACTTGAATGGTTCTCGAAGACCCGTCAACCCTTTGCTTTCAGCCCAATGATATACACATACCTTTAATCGATAATTTCTCGTTACGACTAGATAATTAGATTTATTTGCCTACAGTATTCAGTTAGCTTGATGATTGATCAGTGAAGCAGTGGGCGCTTGTGGGCGTACAGTTGTCTCTGGTCACAATCTGGGTCAATGTCACTGTAACGCTCCGCTCTCTTGCGACGACGACGACGACCTGTCTGGATATTGGGACATCCTTTAGCTCCCTGTTCGCCATACATCTTGTCAAGACGCGCTGTGTCGATCTGCATTGGGCGGAAAATGCTTAGACTTGACGCCCTTGACGCACCATTTTCTCTGAATTGCGCCCAAGGTGACGCTGCATGTTTATTTATTTTGTGCATAGAGCTCATTCCGTCTAGTCCCGAGCCATCCGACGATATCCTCAACGCGGCGGTCAGAATGATGTTGGAAATGTCGCTTGTCTCAGGTATGTCCTCGACTCTTGCTGCTAGTGCCTGCTTTGACGTGCTTTTGGCCTCAGCGTGATTCCCACTTCGATGCATGCCTCTACCACCTCCGGTTTCACCGCCGATAGCTAGCTACAGTCATACGGCTTTCCGAGGACCGGCATGCTCCAAATCATGGTATCAGCACGTACAACGACAAGCTACCCCATGTCCAGTTCCGCGGAATGGCCTCCGGCGTGCCGCGGACAACAGGCGAAAAACGGGTGGAAGCTATGACGCACTACGCACAATTGGCGGCGCGGCCAGTCAAAACGGATTGTAGTCGACTAGGAAACCAGTCTTTGAAGTGAAAAATCAGCATAGGCATGACGCGCCGGAATTGGACGCCCAGAGGAAACACTTTTTTCCGCAGGAATTGTACGTGTGCGTTTACCTCTGTCCCTTGGCGCGTCTTATGAAGGATTAGAAGTTTTGGAAACCTTTTGACACCGCTTATGGGTTGTCGCTGTCACTCGAATCATACGACCAATTCCCCACTTCCTTGCAGCCAGATGAACTGTCAACTTTGCGTTGTACCAGACTGGTTCGTCCATCGATGTGCTTACTCCACATAATGTCTCTAATTTCATTGCAGCCGTGGTTGACGCTTGTCCCGCGTCTTGGCGCCAGCCGTGGGCGTAACCACGCTTAACCAGACCGGACTCTGAGCGACCTTACCGCAGCACCCACTTCCACACCTCTGCAAAGATGGCGGCGGTCGTAGTCATGGCTCAGCTTGTCAACGAATGTCTACTGTTTGGCGGTTGAGGAATGCGTGTTAAGCGTTGTTCAGGCGTATGTTATCTGCGGATGGGTGTGTCTGCTTCTTCTGCTTCTTCGTAAACTGAACTGTTCTTTTAGATGTACTCCGTGGTTTTCGTTTCACTTCCACCTGGTCCAGTTTCAGCCTTGAATGCAAGTCACAGCCGGAAGCATTCACTCCGCACAGCACGTCGTGTTCTGGTGTTTTCCAATCTGGCCTGAACGTGAGCTGCCCTATAATTGAACACGTCGAAAAGTTTGGCGTGCCCATTTTGAGATCAGCCATGTTACCAACATGTTCTACGTACCAAAATATTGATATTTGACCGATGGTTCATGATGGCGACGCGCTATGGCTTTTTCACTGTAAGTTCATCTAGCTTCTCACTTCTCAAGGTCTTATGGTCGCTTCACAGGGAGGAGTATTCCATATAAATTCATTGACTACGAACGCAATTTACTATTCCAGCTCGGTGTCGAATAGAAGAGTCCTTCTCCTATGGTATACTTGAGCAAATTGGCAGTTCATCATCGCTCCATTCATCCGCATCGGCGTGCCATCACGATCTGTCGCTGGTAAGTATGTAAATCCATTCAAGGAACGTCGATAGATGTTCGGATTCGAAGATGATGGCGGCATGAGTGTTTGACTGCCGCTTGGTCTCTAACCCGGTCCTCCAAGTCCTAATTCATGACCGGCATGAGTGACGGATATGAGGTGGATGAACAGTCATTTTGATCTTGGCTAGGCGTATAGTGTCCTTCGCCAGGTATTCATGAATGGCTCACAAGAAGGGTATGCACCGATATCTCCCGATTTCTGGCAGTTTCTGACAGGATCATAGATGGCAGACAGGCGTGGTAAACGGTGCTCTCGGGAGCTATGAACCCTCGAAAGTTCTCGCGATACGGTGATTGTGAAACCTTCTCAAAATCTCTGAAGAATAAGTCGGCCTGCGTTTGCTGTGTACTCTGTAGTCAACTGCTAGGGACCACCGTCGATTTCGCTCAAGATATCGGTGTGGGCCAGTCCAAACGCCCCGCGTTTCTCAACTGCACAGCTCACAACCCGCGGTAGATTCAGATTATGGGGTTTGCCGACGACATCGAGAATGTTGAAATTTCCGGATCAGTATGACTCTTGAGGACACAAGCTTGAAGTATCGTATCGTGGTGCTCTAAATCATACATTTCCTTTTGTGAGTTCGCTCAGACCGTGTGCGTGTTCACTGCCGCAACAAACTGCACCGGAACGTTTTTGGCGCTTTTTGATGGTATCCCGGAGGCCGGGCCAATGGTCATCGTGAGTACTTTCACTTGCTCTGCGCATTGAGTTGCGATCACAATTAACGGAATCTATCAGGCTATTATCGGACATCGTTCCTTCCGTGGGCGAGCCCCAAGGTTGGGTGACATCGAGCTTGGAGAAGCAGGTACAAGAGGCTATAAAGAGACCACATGTCTGTGTTCTGTTGAGGATCGTAACAGCATGTCCTCGTCGTTCGATGACCTTGGGATCACAACTGCCGACGTGCAATCTCTTCTTTCGACGGAATTGCACCGGACAATCTTGCTCGTGTTCTGTTATGCGATCCACACGTGCGTCTTCTTCAATGGCTTGTACCATATAGGTAAGACTTTTCCCAAGAGCCTTCTATACCTGAGTTTACACTGATTGCATCTTCCAGTCGAGGGGACGGATCGTCTCAACGCAAGACGGGTGTTTTTCGGTTGTGTGATAGCGTTCTTATGGGGCACCCACACCGTCGTTGTGGGGATACTCTGGAGGATCGCGGATGATCTCTTCATTGTCCATGGGCAGTCACGCGAGACGGAACTCGCTTATTACATGTCTGAAGGCGAAGGAGCAGGCGAGGGCGACTTGGCCTCTGTTATGGTCACTGTGCTTCGTGGCATTAATGTTCTTGTGGCCGATGCCGTTCTGGTTCGTACTGATCTATCATTCGTCTATAGACCTGGGACTGACTAGGTCGATCAGATAGGGCGGTCCTGGATGTTATACGAGGGCCATTGGAAGATCAGAACTGCGCTCGCTACCTGTTTGTTGACTGAAATAGGTGGGTGCTGTTACAGTCCTTGCATTTACAAGCTGACGCGGTGCGCGCAGGCAGTGCATGCGCCATCCTTGCGTTGGACGCCAGACTAACCAACATAAAGCTGGCTGAGGTCAACTGGATATTGGTCCATTACTCCATCACCATCGTCACTAATGGGCTGTGCACATTCCTTATTGTGCATCGTATTGTGCAGGTTAGCGGTTGGGCGAAGAGCCTGAAGACCTATCGCGGGATCATCGAGTTGTTGGTAGAATCCGCTCTGGCGTACTCTATCATCTATATTGTGCTCGTCATTTTATACGGACTCGACCTGTATTCGGGGAAGTGGTATAAGCTCAGCTATCGCTATCCGTGGACGCTGGTCAACAGTATCACGGTGTGTCTATCTATCCCTTTACTGGTGGCTATCGTACTGATCCAGATTCAAAGGGTATAGCACCAACGCTTATCATTGCTCGTGTAATGGCAGGGAAACTGCGACCGAATGATTCATGGACACGGCCGTCGCTGCCTCATATGCGGACTAATATGCGGTCGCTGGCAGAGTCTTTGCGGTTTGCGAGTGGGCCAAACCACGGCATGGGCATACCACGACGACGTTTGCGGATAGTGATTTGGAAGCGGCTAGGGAGACGTTTACTACGGAGGATTCGGAAAGAGGGAGGGAGGGAGAAGGAGATGTGCGTGAGACTGAGTCGCTGCGCGCGACAACGAGCGTGCCGAGGCCTGGTCATTCAAAGGAAAAGGATGCGATAGGCGGAAGCTAGAAGCTTCGGGGTTCGTTTAGCGCGGTTCTTACGAATCCCTCTCCAGTTGCTAGACAAGTTAATCGTGTATTACAAGATTTCGCATGTTTACTGGGACATCAGCTAAAATCTGGGCGCTCGGCAGACAATTGTGCGAGCGTAATGAACCATGATAGATGTGGTCGCGAGGAAAATATTCAGCATCGCGACCACGCACATGAACCGATGTCCTGTCGCAAGGAACGAGCGAAAGGAGACTGTAGAAGATGTACGAATGAGGCAATCAACGTCGATGTCTTCTTCTTGTCTTCTTGCCGAAAGTCGCATCCTGCACTCCTCTTATAAGTACACTACAGTCCTTGCTTTTGGACTCCCACATCTTACCAACTTAGCCTACTTTGTCGGGTTCTAGCCGATCCCTAGAGCTGTAGGCGTCGGATGGTCTACTGCCAGCCTTGTCGACCATCGTCCAAACCAAAGGAGAGAGTGAAATACATAAATATGCGCAGACAGGTTTAGGCCCCTCTAAGTACGGGTGTCCGCGGCTGCCTTGCTGCCACTTCAGCGATTGAGACAAAACACTTCCCCTCCTCCTGTCCGCGATGATGACAGTAAGGAGAAAATCCACCGTCCGCACGATAAGGTGCCATGCCGTCCATGATTTCTCTTGTATAAGTAGCGTTATTCACGATAATCCTGCACATTCCCTTGCCCAACCTTCTGTCATGAAGTTATTCACTCTTTCTCTCACGATTGTCCTTCTTTCGTCAGCCTTGTGGGAGCCGCGTCGACCTGGGAGACTAATGCGCAGCGCTTAGCGAGGGGCCTACCACCGAAGGCACCTCTAAAGCGCTTTTCTGCGTCTGAACGTAGTACGTGATCATTCATTCTGCACTTTTTCTTCTCTTGATGTACGCTCTTCAGGGGCCAGACGCGCCAGTCCGTCTGGGACTCCATCCCAGTGCACTACGGGCGCAATACAGTGCTGCAACTCGCTTACATTGGCCAGCAACCCCGTTGCCAGTTTAATAAGTGGTCTGCTAGGCATCGTCGTAGGCGGCGATGTTATGGTTGGACTCACCTGCTCGCCGCTGAGCGTTGTTGGAGTTGGTGGTAATAGCTGGTGAGTGGTTCCAGTCGTTCTGAACACCGCGGCACGTCTAATATTTCTATGTAGCAGTTCTTCTCCCGTATGCTGTGAGAACAACAGCTTTAACGGTCTCATTGCATTGAATTGTGTTCCGAGTATGCCTTGTACCTCCTTTGAAGATGTATACTGACGACCATCACTAGTCAATCTCAACCTCTGAGGGCGAGCGTTGAGGTCAACTTCATGCACGTTCTTTCGAGCCTATGCAAACTTGGAATTCGCATCCCACTTGAAGCTCTTTAATACTTTGTCTATCCCAATATAACCGTAGTTCTGTCGTTGAGGCGCGCCAGCATGATGGAGAAAGGTCCCTGACTACAAGGACGCCGTTCACAGCATGCGCCTTGACGAAATACTAATCGCTGATTGTGCCCATCAATCACTGTAAGGAGGCGCGATTGATGACAGACGATGTGAGCTCGTATTGCTGGACGACAGATCAGACATGGAGCCAACTATCCAGAGCCTAAATCGACTTCGAAGATCATTTGGTCGTACGATTGGAGGATCTATGAAGCGGCGGTCTAGGACAAGCGTATCAGCGACACGAAGTAGCTGTAGAAACGTGTGGAATAATATCGCAGCGTGTACAAGCGCACAGTAAGATCCCTTGAAGATTGCTCGGACATTCACCCGATTTCCGACTCAGACCAAGATCTCAAAAATTATGTCCATCAGTGCATCCGACAACTCTTGTAAAATCTAGAATGCATCAGGTCAAAATGGAAGACCAGTACAATGCAAAGACCCACTGGACGACGCGAGTTACGACGCAAATTCCTGATCATGTACATCAAATCAACGCGCATTCAAGCATAGATCGACGAGACGTACAACATATCGCTCCGTTCGCCATAGATCAGATGTACGCATATACTGACAGGCCTTGTGAAGGGTGTTAACAGTAATATCCCCGGCTTCTGACAAGGTCGTAACTCCTCCTTAGGACTGTGGCGCCTCCGCGTTCAACGTCGGCCTCAGACCGTGCTCTTTCACCGAGCAGTCGGGTGATGAAACACGGAAATCATAGCGCGAACGTACGATGTAGATGGCTAGCATGCGCTTATCTCACATACTCCAGGAGCCTCATGCGAGAGACAGAAAACTATTATGTTTTCGATCCATGCGCTGGCTCGACCAAGATCAGGGAGGCAAAGGGACTGAGCAGATTCTGGAGAAATCCTCAACGACTAGGCTTCGTCAGTTTCGAGCCGTCAGGCAAAAGAGATGGACAGCCTGCATTCGCATCCATCCTTGAATAACGTCTCTTGATTTAACTCGGCTGATGCGCCTTGGCTCTGTGTGTCGACAGACGGTAGACCAGGCTTCGCAGATGAAGAATACGCCGCGTTGCGAGGCAAAAAAGAAAGATTTTGAATGGGAAGTTCCCGGTGTTCCTTGCCTGGAAAAGGATGCGTCAGAGGTAAACGATGCGGCAGGCCGAGAGGAACGGAAAGGCTACCTGACTGGACACCGACCGTGTTGACCTCTGGTGCATCGACGTGTTTTCTTGAAGGCCATTTCGTGTTCAGAGGAACCAGCTGTGATGATGATAGTAAGAGGGAAAGACTCGGCACGCCAGGGTCGATCGCAACCTGCACCTTGGGCGCAAAGCCGAGGCTCAGGAAAAGAAAGGAAGATTACTCGGTTCGGTCCCGTCAGGAACGCTGGCTATCAGGAATGCAACTTGGAGGACTCAAGATTCAAGAACGTCAATATCATTCAGGAAAAGCCTCATTGTGTGTACCCAACTTATTGAACCTACGAATGTAAGGAGGGGGATGGGAAACGCGCCAGCGCATACCGTTCCAGAGGATGAGTTTCCCGGCTCAAAGCTTTGCTTCAGGTGACTTGGCAAAAGACGCTAGCGCCGCGACTCCACGCGCCTCCCCGTCCTCATCCCGCTCGTCATGTACAGCCTGCGTCTCCAAGTCGAGCTCCATCGTGGTCATCCGAGTGGCGTGATTCGGCGCGCTGGCGAATCGCAATGACCCGATGACGGAGCGCATATTCCTCCCCGCATGTGGCAAAGAAGACTGCTGCCATGAGTCGTCCCTACACGACTTTCCTGCCATTACGCGGGTGATGATGAGGGTGGGCGCGATACCCTAAGAGACATAAATCAGTATGGTCAACAATTGATATGGATGCGCTCTGACCGTGATGCTGACCGAGAGCAGCTGAGGGTACGTGTGGATGGCCATGATCGCGACATTGTGAGAGTAAGTCTCGTACGCGTGCACGCCGAGAAGAGCAATGTAGATGGCTGAATACATGGCAGCCGATTCGACGAGGATCTCGATGATGCCACGGTACGTCCGGAGGCTTGCGCCTACTCCCTTCACCTTCATAATGCGAAAGAGGATGAGGAAGGTACACAGGCTGTTTGTTACGACGGTCATGGAGTAATAGACCTGCGTCCAAATTTCCTGGCTCTCACTAGCGGTGCTGCCGCCGTTGACACTGTAAAATAGGACGAGGCAGACGCTGACTATGTACAAAGGCTTGAGAAAGAAGCTTGTTGATGAACGACTCACCTGTTTCAGTGATCAGACAAAGACTCGGAGCAGCAACGATTCTTAAATCGCCACCATATAATGCCCAGCAGCGCCAAATCTACTCGACGAGATCAGCGGTTCTGAAGAATTGGGATGAAAGCGCTCACCAAAATCAGATCTGTGAGGAAAACAGCCAGGACTCGAAGTATAGTTTGCACGAGACCCGCCGGCAAATCACCGAAAAAGAAATAGTCAAATTCCGCCTCCAGTGATATTCCGTGCACAATGAAGCCCTCATCGACCTCTCTCCAGAGCAAACCCACAATGATGGTGTTTGCACACCATAAGAAAGAGATGATGCTCGCAAAGATGATCCGTCTCCGACTGCGATGAGCACTTTGAGCTACATACGAAATTCATTTCGCATGGGGAGGTGTCAGAGAGGAAATTCGGATACCTATGTGGTACAGGGCATCAAAGGAAATGCACGTGTGAATGCCATGACAGAAAACGAGGAGAATGACAGGATGCAATGTCGCAGACATGACAGCCTGCACGTCGGGTACAGTGTACCCATAGTCCTTGAATGTCGCCGACATGTTGTTTTTGTGCGACTTGTGCGACCGCCTGCCTCTTTATATGCAAGGAAGACTTCGAAGACAAGCCATGATGGTACCTCGTTGATTGCGTTGATGGCGATAGCTGTAACGCCTGCATTGAGCATGAATGGACCACCAAACATGTCGATTTGAATGCGACTAGGGCGAACAATCAGATTGTCGCCTTGGTTGTATCAGAGAGCCTATCGATTACTACCTTGATGTGACGATAAGGACGAGTGAGAGGGTCGATTCAAGATATAGAAATACTCACTGGTGGTGGCCTGAGTAGCCTAGAAACACTTCCACGCATCAGCCGGACGCGCATGCTACTGGTCTCACGACTGATCCTGACTCTAAGAAACTTGAGGGGTCAGATCGGATCGCCTTCGCGAACAAACGAGGATATAGCACTGCCAGGAGACCATCAGTTAACATGAGAACAAGATCAACTCACAAGTGAAAGCCAAGATAATCGTATACGTCTTCCATTTTGAAGTTCCTTCATTTCTGTCGTCTTCTGCGCCAAAATTGTCCTCGATGCTAACCATTTCCCACGGGAATGGTATTCAGGAATTTAAGGAGTCCACGGTTGCGGAACTCGATAAGTAAACAGAGAACTTGACCGGAAGATTGACGTGCATATGACGCTCATCACGCCAAGAGATGAGGGGACAGTATAGTCCTCTTATTCGATCAGGCCCCTTTCGTCTGCTTCTTCTTCTTCTTGGTGCCGGCGACGAAAAAGGTCAGTTTCGATCAGGGATGTACGGCTACTTTTAGCCTCGGTAATCAAGATATCCGCTTCATCGCGCCCAGGTCGGGTGCGCCTTTCTTCATTCGGATTGACAGTTGACAGTCCCCATCGATGGCTTAATCGATGTGAACTCTGCGAGGGTAACGCCCTTAATTAAAAGATGCTGCCGAACGTGGCTATGTGGCTGGCCCCGGTCGCGCTCTAAACACTGGGCATACGCGATACCTCGACGCGACGCGACGGCTGTGAGCCTAATAGCGGCTGTGTACTACTTGTAATTTTTCGTTGAATTTAGGATAACTTGGATGTTTGTTTTCTTTCGCCACTCAGTGAAATGTGATCGCTCCGCCTCTTACCTCCTACCATCATCTCAGTATGGATATCTCTCTCCTTCTGAACAGCGACACCTCCGTTTCCTCTGCGAACGCGTCAACACCTGTCACAAATTCCCACTCTAGTGCCATTCCCGATACCTATGTTGATATCGCTGCCTTGATGAACAACCTCCAGAATCACTTTCACTCACAGCAAAACCGCGCGCTAGCTCCTCAAGAAGTTGCTGAAGACTTGCGTTCCATTCTGGACAGATCAACTTTGACAGGTTCTCGTGACGGATCACCCAATTCGCTGCCTTCATCTTCCAGCGAATCCTCTCATTCCTTGCTGTCTTCGCGATCCTCGCTGTCCTCCTCCAGTTCCGCGTGCCGCTCACCAGTCTCAAGACCTTCCTTGCCGCTTATCGAGTTCAACGTTCCCATAAACAGGAAGACGCGCCTCTCTAAATTGTTGCGTATCGACGATGAAGCTGACACTCCCGAATATCCGGAGACAAGCACGATTGATCCTGTAGGATACCTCCATCGACTAGATCCTACAACCTGGGTTATACCTGTACACAACAACGCCTACTCGTGGGGATACCCTCAAGGCTCGGAGACTGAAGAGCGTGGCAAGCCCATCTTCCACCCTCTGCTCAAGGACGACAAAGGAAACCTTGTTCCTTGCAAGCGCTCACACGGCACATGTACGTGCTTCTTATTAACTTGTTAATTCGCGCACTACAGCAGTTATAGGTCAAGGAATCAAAGTGTGCCCGTTCAACAAGAGTCCTAGTCTTGAAGAACGACATACTTCTGCGTCTGCTGACGACGTATCTGTTCGCCTTGCCACTGAACGCCATCATCGACTGGAATCAGGTCCAAACTCTGAGTTCTTTCAACGTACTCAAGCAATCATTATGTCTTTACTAAAACTGGGTTGTCGCGACGAAGAGTCACAAGGCGAATCCGGCGAATCCGGTCCTGTCGACAGCCTGCGCGCTCATCATCGATTTCTCCAACGTGGCTACGTCGACAAGGTTACTCGCTGCACCGGCAAGATCCAATTCAGTCACGACTTTGAAGGAAAACCGCTTCTTCAGTAAGTAATTCATTTGTGAATCTGTACCGTCTCTTCTAACTAATGTACAGCTGTGAACACTACAAGGCAACATCAACTCGCTCACACTACGTCCAGTATATCGATGAAGGCTTCTACGATGTCGACTATCTGGAGGCGTATTTCTCTGGTGATATCGAGGAGACAAGACTTATCGAACTTGCTGCTGCTGATAATGGCTACGGACCTCTCGCATCCTGTACGACAATCACGAATATGTCCAGCCGTCGTCGACATTGTCGTAAGTTTGTTGAGCCTTTGTATATGAATATCAACCTGATAAGGCAACAGCATTTCCCCACCGTCACAAGGATGGTTCGTTCAAGCAGCCACTTATAGCTCGACAATGCTGTAATGTTAAATTCCGCCTATTCGAACCGCTGGAGGAATATCAAGAATGCTGTCCCTACGTCTTTGTCTCCTTCTCTGGCGAGCATACTCATCCGCCTCCGCTACCGCTGAACACTCCTCGATGTATCCGTCGCGACATATTTGACATTCTCTACTCTATTGGAGAAGACTTGGTTGACTTGACGCCTCGGCGACTCCTCCGGAACACTGTTCTGCGTCGATACATCAGTTCTCACTGCGGTGACCTGCCAAACGCAACTCTTGGAGATGTACACGTTTCGCTAGCTAACCGCGCCCACCTTGCCATGTATATACGTCAAGCAAAGGCTCGTGTATATCCACATGGATCTGGCTGGAAAGGTAAGCACTCGGATGTCTTCGCAAACAAGTCTTGAACGTTTCCAAAGGTGCTCTTCACATGTATAAGATTGAGCCGGAAATCTATCCCGTCGAAGCGCGCTACATTCGCAACATCATCGAGTTCAGTCTGAATGGCGCTCCAATCAAGATCATCGTGTGCATGACACCAGATGCCAGTCGGCGGTTCAAGAACGCGCAGCGAATACAATGTGATACCTCTTATAAGCGAATCGTTGGATTTCGAGAGCTGGTAATCGGACATTGGGACAGAGACTCTCACATCAGTCCGTCTGTTCTCTCATCTGTGTACTATGATTAACAACTTGTTAGGCCTTGTGTTCTGTCGAATGTACATCAACAGTGAGACTGCAGAAGCGCACGAGGCAGGTTTCGTAGAAGTGGATCGGCTCATTGAACTGGATACTGGCAGTGGATTGAAGTGGCGACATCTGGATGCTAAGTCTCTGACTGACTTTGTAGGTACTATTCTGGGGATTACGGGTGACCAAGGCGGCGGCCAGTCAAAAGGTATGTGGCAAGCCTTCAATTAACCTCTACTAGACATCCATAGGGATTGGACTCTATCTCGTCAAGGCAGCACGGAAGCGGGCACTGAAATACGACTTGTCTGAGCCTCATCGACTTATACAGGAACTTGGGCCATACGAACACCTTCATCGCATCTACCGACTTTGCCGAACACATGCCAAGTGCAACATTCGAGAGAGTAGTGTTCCCCAGAGCGTTCGTAACGATATGCACAGCCTTTTATGTGTGCAGCATGAGAATTGGGATGCTACGATTGCACGTATCTGTGAGGTAGGGGGGAAGACTGGTCGTGGTAAGGAAGACTCATCTTTTATAACCTTATCTCTCATCGTTGCATTAGATTGGGTCTTCAACAAGCAGGCCAGCGGGTTCGCCTTTGAAGCCATGTGCTGGGAAAAAAGCAAGATCCCCCTTGAAGTTTGGCTTAGCGGCGACCGTGACGACAATCTCATCGAGTCAAGTCACTTCGATGTCAACCAGGATGGACGCCACTGCTCCCTGGTCGCAGGATTGGAGAAGGGGAGGCGATTTGACAGCATGAAGATGCAATCCATCAAGGTAACATTCTTGTATCGTCTTCACGCTCACAAACTCATTCGCGTTGCAGGCCATCGAGCAATGGAACGTAAGGCCATCATACAAGAGTGGCAGCGCAGTGGAAAGCCAAGAACGGTCCCTCAAACGTCTCCGTAAGTGTCAAGTTCCTGTTCACTTGAGGAGTTCCGACTTGGTTCTGCAGAACTTGCGCGCGCTCATGCCCTTGAAGCTGAGGATGCGAAAATCGAGTCGTACAACGCCAAGTTCGACGATGCCAAGTCCAAGTGGTTCAAGGCCAAAGCGACCTACATTGAGCGCCAAGCAAAGCTCCGCAATGCTAATACTCAGCGACAGATCGAGACAGCGACAAAATCCATTCAGACGGCGCGGGACTCAATCGAGAGAGAGGCGCGTAATTGGAGGGAAATCGTCAATACTGTAACTTCGCTGCCAAAAGGGTCTGGTAAACGTAGGGCTCTAACTTTCACGGATGTCCAATTTTAATGTAAAAAAGTTTTCATTTCATACAATATGGGCTAAGGTCTAGAAACGCCAGGGCGGCGCCACAACATCCTCACGAATATGTACGCACTCCGAATATGTACACACTCCATTCATGTAACCCAGCTTGCTTGCACCTCCGCCTGAACGACTGGCGCGTCAACAACTGGTGTGGACACGTCTTCGTGCGTGTCGATTCTTGTAAGGAGAGACGCTATCAGAAGACGTCTTAACGACCGGTTTATCGATAACGGACGCGTTCACGAGACCGTACAGTTTGAGACGACACCTCCCATCTCCTGTGGAGCCATGGCGGTGGAGCCAAGGTAATGAGCAGTGGACTACATGAAGACTCAAGTCAGGTCTTGTGAGCAAAATACGAAAGACAACGTACACCCATGCCCGTCGTATACGCCATAGTCTTGAACGACTCGGCGAAAGCCCCCCGCCGGAGCGGGTAGTCTTGACATTGCGCGTGTGCGTGATCTTGGCGGTGGGGTCGTGTCCGAGGGTACAGTCGAACGTGTCGCCGGTGATAACATCGTTGAGGATGGTGGTCTGCGAGACGAAGTAATCGTCCATGATGACGCGCACGGAGCCGGGGAGGAGGCGGGATTCACTGGTGTTCTTGACTTGGCACTATGCATGCTGAGATATGAAGAAGGAGGATTTACCCACAAGAATAACCGAGGATCTGCACGCGGAACAGTCACATACTACGAAAATGTGCACTCAAACGGCAACACGGCGACCGCGACCTGGTGTTCCACGCCGTCGCTGGGAATCGTTGCTTTACCGTCCACGGCGAACAACATGGCGAGCGGGGTTTCAGTCACGGTTGTACGAGCATCTGATAGTAGCAGAAGGACTTCTTCAAATGCATCGTCAACAGATTCCTGTGACGGGGACGGTAGGTGGTGGCAGTTGAATTTGCTGTGCCGGGGAGGATCCAAACAGTGGCGGGTACTGAGTCGCGATTAGTGGGAGAGTCGATGTGCGTGTAATTCGAGGAGCCTGTGGTAGAGAACTTAGTAAGGTGATCGCATATATATCGGAGAGAAAATCATACCTGGGTAGTAGACACTGCTCGAAGAGGATATCGCCTTCTCGATCTGCTCGCATGGGGTAGCGGCGGCGTAGACGCTAGTAGACAGATAGGAAGCAAGAGAGAGTGCGACGATTTTGTTGCATTGTCGGGGCTGTCCTGGGTCGGATGACTGGAGACTGGCTAGGAAAAAGAAAGCCTTCATATACGATTCTTAGCCGTTACCCCGCTGCGCGTCGCGTATCCATAGCTAGGGTGCTGTAACATGAGCGCTGACCCCCCAAACCAATCGTTGAACATCGCTGGCGGAGGCTATGTCGTGTATGTCGACGATGGAAGAGCAGAGAAAAGCTGGACATAGTTCCCGAGTCGAGGCGTTTCCGTAATTCACGTAGTTTCGACGCGTCCCATCTCCTGTTGTTGGTCCTTTCTGATACGAGCGGAATCGTGGTGTAATACATGGTGGGAGGGCGAAATCTGTCACGACGTCAATATTTTTTTGCGACATTGAGAATGAAGTAATTGACCTGGGAGCGCCTGGATGTCAGCTTCGGCATCCTTGTTGCCTCCACTTAATTCCATCAGAATCATTTGTTGCTCTGTCAAGTTCGACGTCCATCCTACTGGCTTGATTGGGCTGTCCGTAAAAGCAGCAGTGTGCGATCCCGAGCTGATCATGCTGAGCAACAAATTCGAACGATAATTTTCGACCGCGCGACTGAGAACTTCCGGGCAAAGCGGGTCTGGAACGATACGGGTTGGATACGGTGCCAGGGCTTGCACGCGACGGATGTCCACTGAGGTTAGTGGCGATGGATGCAGCACGGGTGGTACGGGGAACATTGTCTGTGGGTATGGGCCATTTGGCGGGTGGGAAAGTAGATAAGCAGTACCTTCCTAAAGCGGACGCGCTGCGAAAATACCCTTTGGCTGCCGCGCGTCGTTTGGGCTCATGAAGGAGCCATTGCACGGCTACACGTTGCAGGAGTAAAATGTTCGGAACGGCATTACATTTGAACGTATCGGAGAAAATTCGTGATTTTCGCGCGGTAAGGCTAATATCCACTACTGGTATCAGGTATGTACTCAAATTTCTGCAGATTTTCTCCGATACGTTCAAATATAATATCATTTTGAGTATATCCCGCGAAGTGCCGGGGTGCTGAAAGGGGTCTACGGAGTGGCTATACGACCGCGTCCGAGGTTAGAGCAGCTTGATCAACACATGTAAACAACGCGCCAATATTGCATTGAAAGCTCGTTTCCATCGATTTTGGGACAGCAACTCTGGAGAACAAAGGAAAATAAACATCTGGATAGGTTCAGGAGGAAGAAATCAAGAATACAACTCAAGATTTGACTGAAGAGGACCGATGTAGTTGAGAATATGCTTATTATAAGTAGGATCCTACACTATCTTGGTATACTACATGCTCACACTTATTGTTTTGGGTGAGTTTGGCGACTTCTGAGGTAGACAGATAGCGGTGGTCGAAGTCGAAGAGGCAGCGCGACAAAATCAGTGATCGAGCTGCTTAGTCAGCTAACGATCCTTCCCCAGCCAAAGGCCCATACCCATTGTCTGGGGAATGGGTGGTCGTGGGCAGAGGGCGCGCCTTGAAGTAAGGGTTGAGACCGGAGGACGACCCACGGAGAGACGACGAAGGTGACTTTAGCGAGGAGGACGATTGCGAGAGCGCCCCCGCGCTCCCTGACAATAACTCCTCTTCGCCACCGAATTCCTCCTGGAAAATCGGCGAGCTCGCAAAGAGCGCTGAGATCTGGCATCTCCTCGGAATCCGAGTCAATGTCGGGATTGACGACGTAGAAGTTTTTCCTCCGTTGGGGGCCCGTGGCGCGTGAGGACGTCGACGACATTGTCGCAGCCCAGTTGAACACGCCTTCGGTTCGAGACGTCATGTTGGTGTCTGCTGAGGCGGGACTGCCTGGAGGTGTGATGAACACTGTCGGAGGACCTGGGAGGAGGGTTGCTTGTTGGGAAAGGCAGTCGACGGATTCAATCTTGTGTAGGACGTGCCGCTGGCCACCACGGTCCACCGGGGGAGGCACCGAGATGGAGGATCGCCGGATACTCCGCTGCACGCTGTGACGCCGTCGGTTTGCGGCGGGAGGCACGACAGGCAGTGCTTTCTCCGTGTTTCCTGGCGGTGATCCATGGCTCGCCTGAGACGCCGACGTGGCTTGGATTTCACTCTGCGTGAAAGCCCAGTTGTCGTCTGGAAGAAGGTAGCGATGTTGTAGCAGTTCTGAAGCAGAAAGACGTTCTGAAGGATTCCTAGAAACAGGGTGGTTCATGAGCGAAACGAAATCAAACTGAAAAGATTTACTGACTTGGCCAAACAGCAATCCCTGAAATCAGACGCGTCTGTGGATAGTCGCACATGTGCAGGGACAGGCGAAGGCGTCTTGTGTTGATAGAGCATTCGTGGAAATCAATCAGACGTCGCGAGTTCAATAGCTTGGGCAACGGGCAACGAGAGCCTGTAAATCGTGCTGTGAGATACGTTGCCGGCGACCAAAGTAGAGGAAGAGGCTTACTAGGCCATGGGAGACGACGTCGAAGGCGGTACCTGCGAGGAGGGAAATATAATCAGATGGTGCAACAAAGAAGAAATAAACGAAACGTCTCGGGCGCCCACAGGCTTTAGCCAATCCCCATTTCTGGAGGTAGGCTCAAGGTCGGCCCGCCATCGACAGCTATGGGTGCTGGCTAAAGCGAGCGGGCGCATGAGATGAAGGAGGGGAACAGGGAGACAAGGAACTCACCGCGCATGTTCTCAACATGTCGGGCAGGAGAGTGTGCGGGTGATGGTAAGAGCTCAACATTGAGGGAGAGACTGACTAATCCGGGGTTATATTCAAGGGCCTCATAACCCCGGATTAGTCACATGGGCTGTATGTCGAGAAGGTGGGCGCGCGAGCTGTACAGTGGAGAGCCGTGTTGCAGCATGTACTAGCTATAGAACCAAAACCATGACCGACTTTTCTTAAGATCCCCCGATCGTGATCGGGATAAGATAAGATTTGTCTTAAGTCTTAAGTTTCAAGAAGGCTATTTTTCAGACTATTCCACACACAGAGAGGGTTCGAAAGATCTTAAGATTGAATCTCAAGATACAACTTAGTACTGACTACAATATATTCCAACATCTTAAGACAGATCTTAATGTACTTTAAGTACAATCTTAAGACGACTCGTGTGACCACCTCAAGACTCATTTTAAGATACCCGTTGAATGATCCTAAGACTTAGATCTTAAGCTCATTCCCTTGTCCAAAAGTGCTGCACTCACCGGTCTCACTAATCGTCCTCGTCATCGGAAATGTCGCCGTTCCGCCCACGTCGTCACCATCTTACCCTCGCAAGAAGGCGTCGAGAGCAACGCGCTTGTCAAAGCTGAAAGAAACAGAGGAGTAAGTCTACATGAACGTCTGCTAGGAAATGTAACGTACCGCGTGAACAAAACTTCGGCCTTGAGATCCCGTCGTCGTAGTCTCGACGTGTCTTGACCTCGGTGGTCTGTCCTTGTCGTAATCGCGGCACCATTGTTGTGCAGTCGTCGTCGTCGTATAGCCTGACGGGTTCACTTCTTAGTAAGGGCGGAGTCTTGTCGTCGTGGAGAGGTGGTCGAGTTCCTCGTGCCGGACGAGTCGTCTCCATCCTCGTGAAGCCGTAGAAAAAGCAAGTCAGTAGTAATATCATGATACAGCAAGAAATACGCACCTTCGCGACGCTACCTGTCAGCAGACACTACGGCGTCGAGTCAATGTATCCGGTCCCATCATTGTTGTTGAAGATTTGACTTGCTCGCCTCTCTGAAGCCCAGACAATGGCAGCGCCGACATACAGTCGAGCATCGGCTGAGTCGTGCAGCGGCGACATGCAGTCGACCGCTGGTCAGCCACTCTTGCCGGACTGTATCCGAGCTCGAGGTGGTGATGGTAAGATAGAGAGTGGTCGCAATGTGTCGCATTGTCAGTTGTGGCTTTGTTTGTCCGGTCCGATCATCCGAGTGATCGAGACACTCTTTGTTTGTTTTGCGATCTCTCCATCTGACCACCATCCTCTCACGACGCCTGGTCGCTGACGGCCCGATCTTGGGACGCGGGTCTTCTTGGCGTCGTTCTGCATCAATCTATCTCTTTCCTCGCTTTTTCTGTGGATTTGCGGGCTTGAAGAGCCCCGGCGGCCCCGCTGGACGCGTAAGCCCTCCAGTGAGGCTGCAAATCTATGACGATGACGGGGATCCCACAAGCGCCAGAGGAATAGAGAGCTTGGCTCTGGACCTCGACGCCGCGCTGTCTGCTGACAGGCGGCGTCGTCTAGGTGCGCATTTTCTTATCACCATATTCTAATGCTGACACCTTCATTAGCAGAACTACGCAGACGACACCACCCACGAACACGACTCCCTACCAAGAGGACAGTGACAGCGTCTTCATAACGACGACGGCCATGCTGCCGCTGCCGCCAGCACAAAAACGAACCTCGGCGACCCCACAGGACGCGTAAGCCCTCCAGTGAGGCCGCGAATCTTTAACGACAATGACGATGGTAGCCCCAACGGCCCATATGACTTTGTTACTCGACGCTGCACTGTCTGGTGACAGGTGGCCTCGTCGAAGTACGTGTTTTTTTTACCTACATCAACACTGACCTATATTCAATCCCAGGACGACGCCCCCACAACCACAGACGACGGCATGACAACGACGAAGATATCACCATGACGACGACGACCGCTACGCAGCTACCAGCCCCGCCGCCGGCACGCCAGCACGACCTGTATCCGACAACGACGACTACAATCCGCGATCCATATATAACAATGATGACTATCAGCCACCCCACTCCACCGACCGCGCGATGACCACGATCTTGTCACTACAGCGATGATGGAGACCCCACGAAGATGCCACAAGACACCACAAAGTCTTGGTTCTGGAGAAGACAACATTTGCGACGCGAGCGTAATCAAACGCAACGATGGCGACCCCCGAGGACTTGTGAAGTCGACGCCGCACTGTCTTCTGACCCGCGGCGTCATCACGGTGCGCATCTTTTCTTTCTTCTCTATTTTCATAATGACTTATCTTGGCTATCACACCTCACAATTCTTATTCACCACCACCGCAACGACGACCTCACGATGGCGACGACGACGATCACGCGTTGGCAACGGCAGCCCCACGATGATTGCTCTACCCTCAACACCATGAGTGCACCCCGGACTGCACAACGACGACCACTTTCACACCACAACAATTCCCTACCCTCTCCCTCACTGCCTTGCGACCGATGCAATATCTGTGATGCATTGTCGGGAGGCGTGAGGGATCATCGTGTGCTACGAAATGCTGCCGGTGCTATTTAGCGCAGGCGAGCTCGTACGACACGAACCAAGTTTACCGGTTATGATAGCTTCGGACAATAACAGCTTATTTTTATGAATCTTAAGTTACTGTATCTTAAGTCAACATCTTAAGATGTTCTTCTCACTCGAGTAGGTCGAGTGGAGGGGGGCAATATTTATTAAGATAAGATGAAGCTTAAGACAAATCTTATCTTATCCCGATCATGATCGGAGGATCTTAAGAAACCTTGGTCAGGTTTCATCTATTGACTACGTACTGATGAGAGCGCGAAGGCTACATTCATGTAGACAATGAAAAGACGCGATCGCGATCATACTAAGCAGAAACGTGAGGAAGGGGAAGACCACGGCAGAGGACAGCTCCAGTAAACTGGGGGGACGCGTCAAGAACAAAAGACAAGGTCCAGACCGTCCAGGAAAGGTAAGTCCTCAAGGCTGGTGTTCAACAAATGAAAACTCTGTGACCGTGGGTTGTTGACTTGCTATCAACACTCACCACGGGCTACCCCTACGCACCATTTTCGAGAAAAACGTGACATTGTTGATCTGGTATATAAAGGTGAGCTCCCCCGCCTGTCTTCTTACTTCCCCCACCATCGACTCTACCCAGCCCTCGGCTGGCTCACACTTCGGTGTGCTCATCCCCCGACTCTACCCCAGCGCCGAGAACGCCTGTTGCAGGCGCGTCGCTGGGCTCGCCGTGTATTCCGTCTGAGGCATGCTTGCTGCCAATGGTGCGAAGAGGACGCGCGCTCATTATTCCCCTCATGCTCCCTGTCAACAATTCATGTAGCGTGTCTAACGCACTGGACAGATGCTGGATCTCCCCAAGAAGCCCCCTCTTACTTCTGTGCATCCCTCCAAGTCGCATCGGGGTGGTGTCAAACGCCACCGCTGCCAGAAATCTGGTGCACCCGCATCCACGGATTCACCACCCGCGTCGTTGCTCGAGCCATTTCACCCGCCATTGCAGACAGTGAGGAAACGACCGCGTCTTGCTAGCATTTCCGAGCCTGAAATGTCCGAGGACGAGGACATCTCTGGAGGGAACATTGACACGAACCCTATCTCTATGTTCGACCTCGAGGAATTCTGTACACAGTTCGACAAAGTGTCTACTGTTCAACCCACCTTTGAGGACAGTGTTATGGGAGACCTTTCTGATATTTTTGGAGATGAGTCGTATGCCGCCACATATGAGTTTGAAAAGGACAACAAGTGAGTACTTTCGTTAACATGTTTTGCCGTTCTCATATCTTGTTTAGAGTTCGCGTGCAACGCGAATACACCCAAAAGAACCTCGTCCCTTCATTTGAACGCGACATTACGCGCATGGTCAAGGAGGCTAATGCTAACAAAGGTATCACTCTGCCTTTTCACTTGAAAACGTACACTTATCTGTGTCTGTCAGTCATTTGCTCATCATTCGACTTTTCGAAAGCAACAGGAAGTTCGTCGACTGCTGGCAAACATCTTGCTTTGAACCGCGCCCCAGCTAAGGTTACTGTCTGGGATGATGACATCGCGCGCTGCCTGTTCTCAAAGGACAACATTCCGCTTGTCTACCATCTTCCTCGATTCCTACGGGAGACCTCAAACGCAAGCTTCCTTTGCTTTTGGCTACCCTCCGACTGAACCGCGCTTACAGACGCTCTTAACTCAACATCTCATCAGGTATGGCAAACGTGCCACCCTTTCCATCGGTAAAGGCGCGGATGGTGAAGAGCGAAACTCTGCATCTGCCTATGTGATTCGAGAGGGTGAGCTAGCTGGATGCTCAATCCTCTCTCGACTTTGGCACGGTGTAGGGCATACAGTAAGCATTTCGCTCAAAGTATAGCTTGAAATACTAACATTCATTAGAAGGATCAACCTACCATCTCGACTACCTTCCTCAAGTCCGGCTCTCAGTTCAACAACGCGACAACGCTTGTGGATCATCTCCATCTATTATCCGTATGGGTGAACAAGCTTCTTCAGTCTATCGACCCTCATCAGTTCACCGCACTCCAAGAACTCGTCCGGAAGGCAGAGGCGGCTAATCCACATATCAGAGCTTTGGCTACGATTGATCCTCTTCTCATGGAGGGTCGCGCGATTCAATTCAACCAGACAACGCCAAATCACGCTGACCGTCTGGATCCTCCGAAGGGATGGGCAGTTATTGTAGTGCTCGGCCACGTTCGTTCGGGGACACTTTTCTTTCCCCGACTCAATCTTCGTGTTCGGTATGTGTCTGGAGTTGGAGTCGCACTTCGCGGGCGCCTCTTGAAGCACAAGGTGGAGGTATGGGAGGGAAACCAGCGTATTTCGATTGCACACTTTACGCATCTTGGGTTGTGGAATTTCTATGGTGTTGTTTGTCCATAGAGCCCTTCAGGCTGCATCAGGCAGATAAATTCTTGTACTGTAGTAAAGCTTTTTGTAACGTACGAGCAGTAAGGATTCGAGAATATGAGCAGTTAACGTAGCAAAATAAGTGTGCGAGTTTCGTAAGATCTAAGAGTAGCGTATCTCATTATACGAGTAAGATTCAGTTCGATTAAGTATAAGCAGCACTGTAAACCATGGACATGAATATCAGGGCCTCCTGATTGAGAAACGGACTCACAAGATGACTCTATTGAAAGCAAGCATGGAGGTGCGCTTCGTGCGCCACAAACGTTCGTGCACGTCCGCACTGTTCGCAAATTACATATCCCGTAGAAATGAAGCAGAAGATGTCTTCGGGTATCCCAATATAGGACGCCCACAGTGCCCATGCCACGGTTAGCGCATCCTCGGGAAATTCGACTGATGTGTTGAAGGTAACCGCGTGATCCTTTGGCACAATCAACACAGCTGGTGGGATGTGCACCCTCGCATGAGAAGTGTTATCCACAGTACGAACTAAAGTCTGATTAGATTGAGCTTCAAATAAACAAACAGAAAAGGCGAACCATGTTCAAACAGATCTCCATGAGCGCATCGTTGTGTCCCCTTTACCGTCACGTAATGTTTCAACATCGCCTCCCCTTCGAAGATACGAAGACATGCCGGACACTTGAGAGTTGAGCGAAACAATCCTTGCAGAGCATCGATGTGCAAACCAATCACCGACGTCAACTGGCGTAACACCACATTCGCCGGTAGTTCGTCAAAATAGCCGATGACATTCTCTGCACTAGTGGTGCGGTAGGGTTCCAGGGATACATGGGCAGCATCCGGATGCCCCGGATGCGATTTCGGATAAGCTATTCAGGTGAAGTGAGTCGTGAATCGTGATTACCCGCACATAGAACAAACTAACCATCATAATGTCCTAGGTCGAAGAGTGACTGAGTTGCATTAATCGAGGCCTGATCTGCAAGAAGATCAGTTGAATAACAGCAACTTAAGAAAGCGGTCAACTGTACCAACTACTTGGCCTGCGGAAACCTGCTTCCAACTTAACATGTCCAAATCGTTAGCACGATTTCCAAGGGGCACTACGCATTCGATCTTTGAATGAATTCCTGCTTTACTAGAAGATGCCGGTGAAGCTGAAGCAGGGGCGGGAGAGTGCTGTCGGCGTTTTTGGGGAGGCGACGGATATGTATCGATTTCGATGGGAGTCGGCTTGTCACCCCGAGGCTCTACTCGTCCTTGCCAAGTAATTTCCACCTCGTCGTCGCACTCTTCATTTAGCTTTCGCTTCTGAGAAGATTTTCGAGAAGAAGTGGCGCCATCTAAGGTAGTGACTTTGGAACCCTTTTCATCAGCAAATGCGTATAAAGTGCCATCAGGAGCTGGCGCTGGATGTGAAGAATGACCTGGCGCTGGACGAGGAGGACGAGCTGGTGCTGGGCGATGAGGATAAGCTGGTGCTGGACGAGGAGGACGAGCTGGTGCTTGGTGAGGAGGATAAGCTGGTGCTGGGCGAGGATGAGCTGGCGGTGGGCGAGGAGGATAAGCTGGTGCTTGGTGAGGAGGAGCCGGCATGGGATGAGGTCCCACGGGAGGAGGAGGAGGATAGGCATTGATTTCATTTCGATAATCGTATCCGGGATTCGCGCGAGGTACACCTAAGAGTGCACGATATGGGTTATCATGATGATCAACCACCAGCGGGTTTGTATAGTTAATAACAGGAATGATGAGCTCTTGGCCGACGAATAAATCAGCGTAGGTTTTCTTAGCAGCGTTCTTGACGATGACTAGTGGAGCATAGAAGTAAGTATGTGTCGTCTGAAAAAAAGTAGAAAATTGAAATTACTTACTAGTATACGCACACAAGTGCGTCGCAGACGAGAGAGCATCTACGGCTATGCCTCCAATTTGTCGATTCTGGTGCACCTTGACCCGACACAATTCAAGGTTGTTCGTCGGCTCAGCTGCATGAATACAGAACATATCGTAGGGTAAGAAGTTATTGAGTCTATCCGCGCCAACTTCGGTTGCCGTATAGTTTCCATGGACTGTAACGGGCCTAACGAAAACTTAAACTGGATTGTTACAAGAGAATAGAAAAAACATACCGGGGCAACCCAACCAAATCTCTCTTCTCGCGGCTATATGTTGCGAGCCATCCACGATCATAAAAGTTTCTGAGAGAGTTCTTGTATACGGTGGCCCAGGGACTTGGGGGCTCTCGCAAACCGACCTGAGCCGGCGAGGGAAGGACCATCTCGATGATGGTGGTCCAGAACCGAGACGCGTCATCCACAGGTGGACAGTCAAAAATGGGTATATTGAAGTGTGACTATCAAAGAGTGTATGGAGCACGAAGGTACGAAGCGAGGAGAAGTCAATATGCGCGCCACTGCCATTTCTAGCCTGATGGCGCGATAGCGCGATCGTCTAAAAATATTGAATTACCGGTAACCCTCGGATCTAATCGGACCTGTCGGCGGCACCGGGAAGAAGAAGAAGAAGACAGAGTGGTCCTGATCGAATAAGAGGACTAAAGGGTAGCCTCGCCCAAGAGATACCACAATCAAGGAACAATTTTGGAATCCAAACAAACAAGCGTCGCGCCCATTCGAAGACAATCCGCACGAAATCCAAGCAAGAAAATTTAAAACTCACCCGTCTACTAGGTGCTCCTTTGTCGTTAGTATCATTCCATGACATGCCCGTGGGGAGTATACATTTCGGAGATGACTCGGCTGGGATGCTGGGTCACAATGAGGTGAGTAGCGGTGGCGACGATGATGGTGGGATGCAGGGAACGATCAGCCGTCGGAAGTCGGACCGTACACCGCCCTCTTGCGCAGCGTAAACGTACAGCATCGTCGTTCGGGAGCTGCCTGTATAGGGGTAGTAATAGGCTACGAGGATGGTAGAATAAAACTCATATGCGTCACAGAGAGCAATGGAAATCAAAGAGAACGATTTGACAAGGATCTCGTTCAAACTGAATGAAGCTGGCAGTGAAGAATGTTCAATAACATTGAAGGATACAACACCCAAAAACCCAACAGACAACAACAAAAAGTACACTACTGCTCCTTTGTATAGAACCGACCGGTAGCCGATCCGTCTCCAGAGGATCCACCGCCGTTCGTACCGTTGAACATGATACAAACACTAAATCCGACCTAAAAAGGAAATAGGTCAGAATGGAAGAGAGGAGGGGCGGATAAGGATTTACAGGACCCAAGGACAGGCTGTAGGCATTGCATTGCTGAGTCGCGGTGCATGTTTGTTGACAGACTAAGATAAGGTTAGTTAATGCATCATCACGAAAGCAAAGACCTACGCGTAGAAGCAGAAACCAAACCAACGGCAAGCACCTGGCCGACGTTAACGGGTGTCTGGACTTGGATGAAGTTGCCGAGAGCGGAGGTCCCGTCCGTGGGGAACTGGATGGAGAAGCTTCCTAGAGCAGCGGCGAGACGGCTGACAATCTACAAAGCGCTCAGTAAAGTGACTAGAATGATAAGCAAACGACGAACTTCGTTGACGACCACAAGGCCAGTGTCCGTTGACGAGTTACTCAGGTCGATCACGAAGTTCGGCTGCATGTCGCTGGACACGGTAGGAATCACGAGAATTGACAGGAGCCGTTGGATAGCCTCGCCCAGAGTGAGATTAGATCCGACAAAGTCGAGCGCGGCGGGGGCTGGATCGTTAGTGCCAACTGCACAACGAGCGTGAGTAACACTCAAGTCAGTAAGATGAAGAGGGACATACCGTCTGTGCCTAACAAGCCAAGTGCCTCCAGAATCTGAGTCACGTTTACATCCGAGGAGGGGCTAGGCAGAAGCGTCGCCAAAATGGAAGTAAGAAATTCGGTGAGGTTCTGAAGCTGCTCGGGGGTTGCGCCGTCTGGGGCGCTGGCACCCGGGGACGATGGAGAGAGCGGCGGGGTCGACGGCGGAACGACCGCTGCGTTACCAGTGACTGCATCGGTGACCGCTGTGACTGCATTGGCTGCATCAGTGACCGCTGTGCTGTCAGAGACTGAAGCGACGACTCCGACTGCGACGGCCTGGCGGGCGACCGGCGTGGCGTACGCGACGGCAGAGAGCGCGAGCGAGGTAAGAGCGTAGTTGAACAGCATGGCTAGTGTTGGTGTGGAAAAGAATGGAATGGCGCTGAAAGCGTAGTAGTGAATGTGGGTGATGAGAGAGAGAGATAGAGGAGGAGAATGAAGAACTGTGGTCATTCCCCAGCCCATTATATACCCTGGCGGTGTTTGCCATTGTGTATGCTCGCGCGCACCATAACAGGAAGTACCAGCTCAATGACGCTGCGAGAAGCGCGTCCATGACGCGCAATGACGATCGTGCGTCCGTGGCCTGTTCGGGTCAGTGTCTCAGAGGCGAAAGGCGAGTCCGTTTGTCCACGAGCAGTCGCGTCTGTATAACCGGTCCTGTAAGTTGAACGCGACGGTGGTCCAAAGCGTATTAGGTCTAGTTTTCCCAGTCCCGGAGGTTGGCAAGTTTCCGTTGTTGTTGGTTAGGCCGAGGAGATGTGCCGTTGGCATGTATGAAGGTTAATTCGAATTCTTTCAAGGACCCCTCAAGACGTTCGTGCTTTGAAGTTTGAACCGACTATAAAATGGAGCCTCTTCTCGTCAACACTGTTACTCCGGTCAGGTTGTCTCAGTATTTAGGAAGGCGCATATCAACTGTGGCTAGTTTGAAATATCCTTCGCTGTTAGCACCAGCCACGTTGAAGAATTCGCGATTGTAAGGATTGAAATGTTCCTCTTCCAACGTGCAGGAAGGTCGGGCTGTCAAACACAAAATTAGACAGAGAACTTTGTAGCTCTGGGACTTGCCGTAGAAATTTCAAACACAAAAGTCTCAGTTCGAGGGGCTGCCTTCGGTGTATATCCGCCAGCAGAACTCAATCACCTCGGTGCCCAAATCTCCTTAATAAATCGTTGCACAGCTCATCTTGCAGTCTCCTAGTGGAATCTAGATCGCCGTTAACTCGCGGTTTTATAACATGAATATACGCCATCTGCACCTGAGTTGTGTTCAACCTTTTAGTAGACTTGCCTGGACCACGGGAGAAGATGAACGCACCTCTGCAAAGCCGACCTCTTTGCTAGAAAGTATGATACTGTTGAGAGCGCCGCTGCTTCGTCCGGTTGAGGAAACGCTTAGCCAGGGAGAAAGTTCTGACACCGCCGGACCTGATTCTGCTAGAACACAACGACCTTTATCAGACTGGACCCGCAGTTCCGAACCGGCCTCTACACGAAAGCCTGCACCAGAGGAGGAAAATCCAGTTGAGATGACCGTAGGAAGGTAGAACTGGTATCCCATGGGTAGGCTGTTTGAGATGATGGTCAAGAAAAAAAGTCTGTCACAAGCACAGTCACACAAATTTTAAAATTTGAAAAGGCCTCTGCATTTTGGTTCTTGGTCGGATGCAGGAATGACCTAACTTTCAAAGGAAGCCACGATAATACCTTCTCCACATTCAACCTGAAATCCTTAATTCAATCTAGGCTTTTCCCGCGACTCTGGCCTCTCGACTTCTTGTACATCGGCAACCTCTCTCGCCTCTTCCAAGTCAACATTGGTCATCACATGATCCGCATGCACGCTATGGTGAGGTGCACTAGCAAACCTCAAAGACTCTGCAACAGACACCATGCGAGGCTGCGACGTCCTCGTCCACGAATCATTCGGACGCGATTTCCCCGCCATCACACGCGCAATAATAAGCGTAGGGGCAATACCCTAGAACATCATAAAATAGGATCAGTCGACAGATCCGTAATCCTCCCTAGACTCACCGTAATGCTGACCGACATCGCCTGCGGGTACGAATATGCCTGCATAACCGCTACGTCGCCATAGTACTCGTACGCATACACAACGAGGAGCGCGATATAAATCACGGAATACATCGCAGCGGATTCGACGAGGATCTCGAATATGCCACGGTACGTCTTGAGGCTCGCAGAGACGCCGCTGATCCGCACGATTCGGAATAGGATGACGATGGTGCAGAGGTTGTTTGTGGCCACGGTCATGGAGTAGTAGACCAAGGTCCAATTGACTTGAACGCTGTTGACGAATCCGACGGAGGCTAGGAGGATGCATGCACTGACTAGTACCAGCAAAATTTAGTCGTAGGACATGGCTGTGAAGTAGGAAGACCGACCTGTCTCGGTAATCAGACAGAGACTGGGCAGGACGATGATCTTCCAATCACCAGAGTATAGTACCCAACAGCGCCAGATCTAATCACTCCAGTCAGCGAGACACTGTATATTGAAGCGAATGCATACCAAGATTAGGTCCGCGAGAAACACGCTAAGTGAACGAAGAATGCTAGTCATAAGACCTCCAGGTACACTCCCAAAAGCAAGAGACTGGAACTGCGACTCCAAAGATGCTCCATGGACAATGAACACATCGTTGACGAGCTTCCAACCCGCGCCCACGATGATAGTGTTCACACCACAAGAATCCCACAATGAAAACGAAGATCACTTGCTTGCGATCCAGATTGGGACCTACACCAAAGAAATCAGCCATAGGAAGAAAGCAGAGAAAAGCGGATACCGATGTAAAACAAAGTCACCACAAAAATGCATGTATGGATGGCATGACAAACAGCAAGAAGGATCGTAGAATGTAAAGTTCGCAGAGGCGAGCGATTCGACGTCGGCGACGGCGAGTCCATAGTCTTCGAATGTGGTAGACATGACAGTGATTTCATGGCCGTCAGCCTTTTAATACGTCGCAGGAAGAGACGTAAGATGCTGAGCAAGCAGTAGGCTTGACACTTGACTTCGTGGACTGCAAGAACAAGCAGCACTGACAGACGTGCATACTTATGCAGATATGTCGCGCTGCCAGATGGTTCCAATGGTTCGAAGCAAGAGGAGGCTGATAATGCATCTATCGTTCAGCGGTCACTATAGCGATGAATACAGTCAGCGTTCAACGTCGACATGCTTTACTTTTGACAGATATATTCGCGTTTGCTGATGATTGGCAAACCCGGGAGATCGGCCCGGACCCTTGCTCTAGTGCTCTTGCCCATCATCGGCGCGTCCGATGTATGTAGGCCCTATTGGAGCTGGCGAGTAATGCCTCTCATTTTCTATGCCAGGAAATAACGCTACGCGTAGTAGTACCCCCATTCACGACCCATCGCGACGGCAGGGTTGACCCAATCATAGAATGGACTCGGACGTCATTACTAGGTCTGCCTTCTTCCTGGCATTCAGACAATCAAGCATCAAGCACAGCCGCCCGCTACTATGCGTATATCGGGGAGCCTTTTCAGCAGGGAAAGATAGTCGGGCAACGGCCATTGCAAACCTTCTCTGCGACGCGCATCCCGCCCGACGATGGTCCTCCCAGCAACGCTTTCTCCGGGGGAGTCAAGTGACTTGTTTGTGGGGCTCCTAAGCGTGCGGCACACGGATCCGTTTCAAGCGTCATTCACATTTCTCATCCGTACAAAAGCAAGATCGCCTAGCTTTCTTCCTAACCGAACACCCACTCGCCTAGCAAGATGAACGGCCCCAATCCTTATCTTTCGACGTGTATCCTTGCTGTGGTAAGCACAGCTTTTATTATCGTCAACCACATTGTCTCACTTGCCTGTAACAGTCCAATCATCTCATCTTCCACCGATACCCACCAACGGGTCTCCGTTTCGTTGTACCCGTACTCCTTCTGGAACCCGTCCTTGCTGGAATCCTTTACTTCACGCCACTCCTGAAGCCCGCCCTCCTCGCAAGCCTCTATGCTTGTTTCTTCTTAACTCTTGGCGCGAGTATATGTCTGTATCGAGTATCCCCGCTGCATCCCCTCAGCCGCATCCCGGGACCGACCATCGCCAAAGTCACCATGCTTCACCACGCATACATCGTGTATCAGGGCCACCGCCATGAATATCTCAAGAAGCTACACGAGCGATATGGGACCATCGTCAGAATAGGTTGGTCCTAGTCCATCATGCAGTAGTAGGTCCCCTGATACGTTGCAGGGCCAGACGAGATTTCCATCAACGATGTCAGCGCCGTCAAGAGCGTACTCGGACGCCTTCCTAAAGGACCATGTGAGTACGACCCGTGCTGTACGCTTGAGAGGCTGACGACTATCCAAGTCTATACCGTACGGGCACCGAAAGAGGGCGGTGGTTCGCTTATCACCATAACTGGAGAAGCCCATGCCATCCGGCGACGTCGATGGGAGAAAGGGTTGAATCCCCAATCACTCAAGGACTATCAAGAGAGCCTCAATCGCCGAACGAACGAGCTTCTCGAGCACATGTCCATGAGGAGCGCCAAGCCCGTCGATTTCGCTGCCTGGATGAATCTTTTCGTGTAAGCACAATATATGCGCTCAAATTGAATAAAACTGACTCAATATTTATACAGTATTGACTTCTTAGGAGATATGGCGTGCGTATCTTCCTTAAACGCTTGTACGTTCACGTGAATCTCAATGGGAGGTGCACAGTTTTGGAGGCGGTATCAACATGATGAGCCATCCCAACCCAGAGGAAGATCCGTTCTGGCCAATGCTTGAACGTTATTCAAGGTAGGCGTACTCGTCATTTTGTGGCGGTCCCGTATGAATGCATCTTAGAACTATGGTAACAACCTGCCAACTACCATGGGCATATGACTTTTGCACCAAACTCTCATTCATGTCTGAGGACCTGTTGGGTGTGATTAAATTCGGCATCTCAAAAGCCAAGGAACGCGTAGCGCGAGGCACGAAATCGAAGGATCTGTGGTATCATCTTGTCCGTCTCCTCGCACAGTTTCTGAACCTCCCCATCTGATGACATATCCCTTCCAGATGAACGAAGCTGGGGTCGAACAAGTCGATCCACCCTATATCGACACTGTTCGCGATGGCGCATTGGCTGTCATCGCAGGTTCTGACACGTCCTCTGCTCTAATGTGTAGCCTATTCTTCTGCCTACTTTCGGAACCGCTCCACTACCGACGCGTACAGGAAGAGATCGAGAAGGTGGCGTTGTCCGAAACTCAGGTGAATGAAGGAGGAATAACCCAGGGCGTATTTCCTTATGTGGCGGCTTGCATGTAAGTTGCTCCTTTGGTACCACATACACAAGCTCACGCTGTCCCAAGAAACGAGGCGCTCCGCCTGTACCCGCCGGTCCCGACTAGTGGACCGCGAGAGGTCCCCATGGGAAGCGGCGGACACCTAGTCTCGGGCACGTACGGCTTCTCATCTCTTTTACGTCGTGTTTGAACTAAACCTCCCATTATAGTTTCATCCCCGAAGGCAGCCGGATATACGTCCCACCATACGTTCTTCAGCGCAACCCTCTCTACTTCTCCGACCCAGACATGTTCAAGCCCGAGCGCTGGCTCGGTGAACCGGAGAACCGCGACGCCTTCATACCCTTCTCCTACGGATTCGCCAACTGCGTCGCAAAGAACCTCGCGCTGCGTGAGATGCTGACGCTGACGGTTTCGTTGTTGCAGCGGTACGACATCCGCTTCGCGCCTGGGTTCGATTACAGAGAGTGGCCAAGAGGAGTACATGATTACTATATAACGACGCGTCCTCCTCTACTTGTTGTATTTACACCTCGGTGAAATTTGACACTTAGTCATATTTTAGTCTCAGAACTAGCTGAAACGGTTAGTCTATCTCTCCGTCGGAGAAGAACTGTTTGGTGCATGCTGGTTGAAGTCTCGTAATTAATGGGACTCCGTCTTTTCTGTGGCGCAATTACTGGGCCGTGGATTCGACTAATCACCACATAATTGAATAATACAAGTGAATAGTTCAACAGTAGGTACTACAAAATCCAATCCAAAAGTATGTAGCAGGTATATTCTTCTCACTTCCAACATAATCGCGTTCGAACGTGCTTCAACTCTCAAACATGGGAATCATCTACAATCAATGTTAGCGAAAATGTGCCGAAAATAGCCACTGCATACCTTCGAATCATTGAGACAAGTAAACGAGATACCCCCCTTTTCGTTCGCCAAATCAACATCCCATCTTCCCGACTTCTTGACCGGAGCAATACCCATCGGTAGGAGGAACACTACAGGTATACTCTGGGATTCCCGACTCGACATATTCATAAGAAGATTCTGATTGAAGTCCTTTGAATTGTATGAACGCAACGGACGTAGTTTGACTTGGGGTGGAACCACGGTCAAGTCCAGGTCGCGAACAAGGGAATGATCCTTGTGCCTGTAGGGGTACATGACTTCGCGCGTGACGTAGTGGAGAAAAAAGCGATCTCTAGAGGAGATGGCTTGCCGGACTCCAGTTGCTGGCGGGATGGTTAGTATGACGAAGGAGAAATGCACTGATAGAACATCTACTCCTAAGTCTTTCTTCGTCGGCATGGCATTTGTCACGATGGCCTTGCCGCCAGTCTTGCCTTTGACATGATACAGAACAGTAGTAGCTGAGACCACATCCGGAGCATACACGCAAAGGATGAGCACGTGGATGCGGATCCTCGTCGCGAGTCGTGGTGTTCGGACACTGAGTTGAGGGATTCAGAATGAATGGACAAGATAATCCAAGGAACCGACCTGATGCGAATCGCAGACTGTTGACCGATGTCGCCGATCTAGTTTATAAAGCTCTGTCATGGCATTGAGCTGGTGCTCAAACGACTTCCACGCAATAGTTCCCGCTATCTCTGGTGCTAGGAATCGTCTTGCGCGGGACTGCGTCCGAATCGCCAATTTCAAGACGGAGTGATACACGAGATACGGCGCAATAAACGTAAAAAATTCCCCAATCCCGTGGATCGACACCTCTAGGGTAACGCTGTCCATCATCTTGGGATGCTGCACCACCAGATGATGCATACGCAGTACGCTGAACACCGCGTGTTCGTTGTACGCCTGCTGCACGATAGCGATCCCAAAACGTAGAATTAGACGCCCTAGGTGGTTGTAGCCTGTCTGAATGCAGCCGTCAGATAACACTAGCAAAACACGCTTCTCCTCCGGATCCGCGTCTGCAGCTTTGAGAGTCTGGTGGAGGAGCTTCGACCGACATAGCGTGTTCATCATCTCGCACGTCCAACGCACGTAGCCACTTGCAAGCAGACGACAGATGACGCGCTCTTCGTTTACAAACCGGTATATACCGCGGTAGGAAATAGAGAGGAAATGGATAACTGTCTTGAAGTCATCTGCGTCGAGGAGCTCTGACCGGAGGCTGCCCACCGCGTCAACAATACATGTCTGGAACAGATCTGCGAAGCGTTCAGGCTGGGTCCGGAGGGCGTCATACAGCTCCTGGCCGTTTGGAGTAAGAGGAACGGGATCCATATACTTGCCAATGAGAAAGCCAATCGCTCTGTAGCAACCGAAGAGTACTTGCCGGCGTGTGTCCGCAGATAAAGACCTGCTATGGAAAAGCAGGGCAGGAATGGCGAAGCTGAGGAAGAAGGTTTTCCCTGATGAGCGTGGCGCCCCGAACGCTGACACCTCCTCGTAAACCGATGGATGGACGCGTGCACCAGCAAAGTTGGCGATGAGGTCAGCGGATATTTCAGCAACGTCGTGGGTGAATTCTTCCTCGCGTCCAGGGATGATGATATGGTGGATGAAGTAGGCGACCCAGGCGAGCAAATAGGGCATCATCTTGATGATTATGGCAGTGCTCTCGGCAGCATATGGAGAAGCTAGTGGGGATGCAGTCTGCGCGGGGACGAGGAAACCTCTGGAGATGCTCGCGTTGAGAGCAGTCAAAAGGGACACCACCGCATTCAGGGGATCATCGGGATCTTCGGATCTTCGGTTTCGTGGGGCACTAAGGCCTATCGAAAAGAAGGTTGACGGTGCCATGCCAATGGAGCTCATTTCTGCTGTGTGTTGAATCAGTAGGCATTCACATATGCGCGTTGGCTGTACCTTTCAAGCAGGTCGACGTGATGGTGGAAAGAGAACAATGGGTTCGTTACATAATGTAGTCTCCGCGATGCAGGGTGTATAGTAGAGGGTCGGGTCAGAGGAAAGGAAGGGACGATTCCACGACGAGCTACGTGTCACGTCCCGGCGAAGATTACCGAATGAGCAAGACGTGTCTGAACAATAGATCTTCCTTCCTTCCGACAGAAACGCCCGGGGATCAATCCAATGAGCGTGAGAGGGCTTATTTGAGTACTCAAGAAGGGTTTAGTAAAGGTGCAGCTTAATGATCTTAAGCGTAATGATAATATCAGAAATCTGGAACGAAATCTACTAATCAACTTTCGTGAGATCGGATGTACTAGAGAATTACACGACGTAATTACGCTGGCCAGCGGGCGTGGCTCAGGGAATGAGTGCAGTTATTCGATATGTGCTGGGCGTTCGACAGCGATGATTCGCCCGCCACTAAGTCGCTTCAATCGTGGGAGGAGTTTAAAAGGCCAAAAGCAGCATGTCGTGGGCGCTTGATGAGCTATGATGGTGGGAAATCAGGATGGTCGACCACATTATCGTCGGACACGGTGTTGGTGCGGCCGTTGTTCGTCGCAGATGCTAACCAATTCAAGCTTGTTCGAGGTGTTTTCTTTCAGTTAATCGAAAAGTTCTTCCCTTTCAGCAATCGCACGTCACTATCATAATCAACGTGCCACGCTGTGGTACGACTGATTACGAGACTATAACCGAGTTCTACGTCCACGACTTGACGCTAACTCATACTGCCGAGTCGGGGAATAGATCAGCAGAAGCTCTCTTGATGGTCAAGTGTGTCTCTCGCTTCGTGATCCTCAGATGCAGGCCAAACAGCCTTAGTATCCGCCAATTCTAATGGGACGTGAGCAATACTTCCTGAAAAGGAGACAAACTCACCGATGTCATCGTGAGTAGTGAACTGCTGTCTAGCGACCTGAACTTGAAGTTCCATTGTGGTGGATTGGAATCGATTGGTATTAGCAGATACACCACCCTTCGAGGTCGAATGGTCGGTGCTGTCCTCCGTGACATGAATACCTGAGTGAATGTCAGCGCGAATATGGAATAGTGACAAAGTGAACGTACCGGTATCCCGCGCAACCTTAATGATTAGGTTGGACATCGCCATTTCGATGTTCAGCTGAGGAACAATGAGCTACGGTGCACTACTCGCTTTCGGAACAACGAACCTTGACCATATAAGCAACAGGATGCTATGAGGACATTGGATGTCAAACGGAAGCTGAGACTCAAAGGTATAACTGACGAATTGCATGTAGACGAAGTCATTGTGCAGCGACATCATGGAGATAATCAGGACATCCATAGAAAGCGACAAGAACACAATTTGGGTGTTGAACTTGACGAGTCTCGCGTATTTCTTCAGCTATAGAGGGGTGAGTACAACGTCTTAGGTACACAAACAAACATCAGACAACGTACACCGCCGTGCTTAACCAGTCGCGTCTTGACAGTGTGGATGAAGTAATAGTTGAGAGCCCCGTCAACGAGCAAATACATGGCTTTCTGAAACTGTTTGGGGATAGGGAACGCAGCGACGGGAACGACAACTCACCTCACAGCGATCCCACCAAATATTGATCTCATGGTATCGATGACTAATCTGAAGCTTAGCAGGAATCCAAATGTTGTAGACAGAGATGTTAATCGCCAGGATGAGCCCTGCGATACCCCATCGGAGCCAAATCTAGGCCCAGGTCAGCTAGGGAACAGAGGATGCCTAGACCACAATTACGCGTTGAGAGTCATTCGATAGCAGAATGCATAAACGATTGACGATAATCTGAAGGAGAATCTGCACTTGCAGCCCCCAAGTACTTCAGACATTCATCACTTCGTGAGCACAATAAGATTAGAGCGACATACGTGAGAATGGTGAAGAAGAACCAAAACGAGGGTGGTATGACACGAGCGAGGTACAACCAGCAGATGATGGCGAATATTAGGCAACTGCGTCAAGATGAGGAGTGTCATGACCTCAACGAGTAGGGACTACGCACACAAGGACCTCGCTCCAAATGAGAATCACGTAGGTGTTAATTCTGCGTGAACGGCGCGATTCGCGGACGGCGTGGCACACTGCGAAGTATCCAAATCCCAGAGTCCATCCGAACGCGATGGAAGCCACTAGTAGCGCAGGCGAATGAGCGAAGACACAGAAAAAGGTCCAAAAGAAGACGTACAGTTCATATCCCCTTGTGTCACATCGAGAAACTCGAACGGCTTTTCGGTGGGCCAGTACATGCCCCAGAGTGTTGGTTCGACGGGCATCTTAGGTGACATGATGTTCGAAGAAGAGTCGTGCGGCGATGGACAATGGACGGCAGCAATGAGGCATCATTTAAGAGGATTTCAATGGATAGAATCAGGTTCAACCGGACGAGACACTCTGCCTGATAAAATGCCTCCTAAATCAGACCCTTGATCACGTCGGCTTTGTGTGGAAGGCGGGTGTGAAGCGGGTGTAGCGAAAAGCGAGCGGCGTGACAGCCGCGCCTGTTGTGTATAGCGTTCCATCAGGTCCGGACGACCTCAAGGACCACGGCAGAGCGTCGTTCTTGAACATTTCAGGGAAATACTGCCTGCAGAACGAACGACGCAATCATTCCATGGAAGCTAACGAGTTAGTACGGGGATAAGGGGGATAAATGGGACAAAGGGGAGGTCAGTCGCCACATGTGGCGCTATTAAATGATCGAGGATGGTGTTTGTCAGACACGGCGAGTGTGCATCCTCCTGTCATGAAACGAAGGGGCCTCTGCGGCCTGTGAATAGAACACCTAAGTGCAGTATTCACGGGTCTCTGAACCTCGGTCATTCAAAAGCTCCTCTATGAAAGGCTGCTATTTTCGGATCTGCGAGAAAATCGGTAAGATACGAGGCAGGCTTGGAAGAAAGGGGATGAGAAGACGAAAAGTTTCAACCTCAACTTCTGCTCGCGTGAAACTCGCGTGGTTCTCGCATGGCGTGCAGGGAGCGCTCAGGGCTTGTTGGCGCGTTCGTTCAAGAATAAATGGAAGAGAGAAAACGAACGAGATTACAAGCTAAAGTCACCTGCCCGGAAGAAGAGGCCTATCACCGCTGACGACGGCAAAGAGTCCAAAGTCGACGGGTCGAACTACGCGGATCACCAACTCACTGTTGCACGGCACACGCGACTTTCTCGTACTGCTCGTACAATTCAAGCAGATCGCGTGCTAAGAAAGCCGAGGATCCTTTCAGCGAAGGGAAAGAGGGCTGTTGGTCGACCACGCGTCCGCTGCCCCCTTCTCACAGGCCCTACCGTGCCGTGGTTCGACGAGGTGACCGATTTCAGTCAATATACGGTGCGTGATCGAAGTTGGACAGGGCCCACAGTTGGCGTGCAGGTACGATGGTGAGCCAGCAACCGTCGGTGCCTGGCGTCGTGTCAAGGTGAGAGCAGAAAGCGCCTGAAACCCCATTATTAAACACAATACACGAGGCGCAGAGAACGCACCGCAAAGAGAAGACCAGGCGATGGAGGTTCATATAAGTGGTTCTGAATACAGTGGGGCTAAGTACTCGAATTACTGATAGTCCCGTTCAACTGTCAACCCCTCATGTCAAACAGGTCGAGAAAGACACACATGATATGGCTTGGAAAATGTCTGGAAGAGGTCAAGACAAGCGCTATGAAGAGCAGAGTGAAGAGTGAGTACTTGGCATATGATTGTGAGGTGTGATGATCAAACGAGGCTGCTCGATATAAAGTAGTAATCAACAGGTCAAACCTATAAAATGTCCATTGATAGTCCGTGCAATTATATGACCACCGCCGTAGTCCTCGCAACAGCACTAGAGTTCCGCGCCACCTCGACCAAATTATCTCCACATCGCTCATACACAACCATACCGCCACTGACCGCCCCGAGCGCAACCAGATACGCATCATTCTCACCACCGAACGTCATGCCTCGTATATTTACAAGTCCCGTGAACACCTGGCGAACCAAATTAAGATCCAAGTCGAATACAGCTATGCTATCTCCCCGCGGATCGGGCGTGCCCCCAATGTTTCGGTTGGACGCATAAAGATACCGTGATGAGAGGAGAAGTTCCGCTGCGGCATACGTCGAGTTATATGGCACATCAGAGGGGACGATGGTGACATTGGCAAGAAGCTTAGAGGTGTACGTGAGGTTGGAAGTCGGAGGGATGATTTCCTTCGTCAACGTGTTCGTTATCTCGTGAATGACATAAAGAGTATCATTGGAGACGATCATGTGCCGAGGACCACTTCCCGTATCGTGTGCCAGGGCGCCGTGGACTGTCCACGTCCCGTTCGAGGTATCTTGGCCGACGCGCCAAATTTTGTCTGCGCCAAGGTCGGTGACGAGCACTTCCTCGTCGTACTGCAACGTCATGTGAGGGAACGATGTGCCGTTTATGGGGGCCTGGAACGTGACGAGATTAGAGGTTGTTGTAAGCTCATACCCGTAGAGGGCAGTCGAGACAAAGAGACCGTCCCCGGATCCATACTTAGAGTTGATCAAAAAAGATACGTGTCGTAGAAATAAAATACTACGCACATTCATGATTGCGACGTTTCCATCTGAGAGGGGACTACAGTAGGCTGGTCCTACTCCACCAGAGCTAATTGAATCCACGATACTCAAACGGCCATCAAGGAACGCGTAGGACGTCAAAGTGCCATTATCAATTTCGTTGACGCCGCTGCCAGGTTTGGTGAGTAACAGGTACGGGCGAGTAAAAGTTACACACTAAATGACACGGTCGTCGTGCTTGAACAGCCAGGAAGGATTAGGCTCCGTGGGCGTTTCACCGAGGTATGAGAGGGCACCCGAGTCCGAGTCAAAAAGATAAGAGACGATGTACGATGTGTAGCCTCCAGCAAGGATGTTGAGCTTGACCATTGTGACAGACTACAACGCGGTGGTGGTAGAACCAGATTAAATAAGAGCAGGTCAGGGGGGCGAAAGAGGTCGTTTCATGTCGTAAGGGTTGGTCTCAGGTGCGAGCCTGGTGCGAGCTGGGGTGCGACTGGCGACTCGCGAGCGCCGCCCAAGCGCCGCCCGTGTAACGCAATCGATAATTTTCAAAGCTGCAAGTTGAAAGCACGAGACGAATTGAGTAACACTTCCAGACTAAGACTTACATTGGCCCTAGTGAACCTGGTCATTTTGTTGCAGATGTAAACGGCAAGGGGTATCAGATCACAGAATCGGCCATATCGTCTCCAAAAGATTATGGCGACGATGATCATCATCCAGAAATGGCAATCGCCCCTTTTCGCCGCTTGTGCCCGTTTTCTACGCTTGGTTTTGGCTTCGTTCCGCCTCTTAAAGGCGACGACTGCTCACCAGCAATGTCGTAGAGTAGAATAATCATTATTATTGATACGAGCGGGGGTGGCAAGACGGAAGTAACGCGACGCGCTCCTCAGTCATTTCCGTTGATCACGTGCAAGGTTGAAAAAATCGCATTTTATTTCTACGTTGCTCACCGCTTCACGGACAAGTGTCATTACTTGTCCAATAATCGTTTAAATATGCTACATGGAATGTGTCTACTACAAATATTTATTCAAGGCCTACACCAAAAGTTACAGGAGGATTGACATTTTACCTGTCTAAAAGTTTGAGCCTCCAAAGCAAACACAATCAAACAGACCAGACGTTTTGAGAAATTCAGTGATCGGATACCCCTTGGTAAACGGTATAATACAAGTATAATATGCTCTTGTCGTTCCCAGCGACGATTCGGCCATTCGGACGGCAACGCTTATGTAGCGGGGAAAGATCATTTTTCGAACAAGGCGGGTTGAAAGGCACGAGGGTGAAGCTTGAAGCTTGAAGGAGAAGTGATCATCAAGACTAAGCAAGTTGATCAACTGATATATTATCCAGGCCGAGAAGTCCGCCGACTACGTGGCGCACAGGTCGTTGAATAATACGATGTCGTATGGGGGTAATGCTGGGGAAAAATTCAGAGTGGTTTTACTCTTACTTTGTTACTTTTGTTCATAAAAAGTTTTACTTTTCATCTCACTTTGTGTAAAGTGAAAAGTAGGACTGATCTCAATCTCAGTGAGTCCCACATTCGAGTATGACTTTTGCTTCGCCTGGTGACCGTTACACGACGCGTCGACATGACCCGACGGCCGACGCGTCGTGTTGACCAAAAAGAGATATTTGATTAAGACAATATTTTTAAATATCAATTATGTCGTGTTTTTCAACGTGATCACGTTAACTTACACCGTATTCTGCTACCTACGCTGGGCATCTACGCCCGACTGTCGAATTCTTCCCGCGCCCTCCAGGCGCCCTGGTGCTCATCATCCGAACCTTCCGGACGTCGTCACAGAACGTGACAATGCGGCTTGCCACCTACCACCATCACCAAGGATATCAATCAACACAACTCGCGGCCCCCGCTGTTCGCTGGGGGCGTTGTCGGTGGCGGCAGTGGTGGAGAACAACGCCTCCAGTAGTGTCTCCCCTTCTAATCGCTTGCGCGAACGTCGCAACCGTCAATTACCCCGAGACAACCCTCATCCTCAACCATCGGCAGTCGCTGCTCCTTCCTCCGGCTCTCAAGAATCATCGTCTCTATCATCAAGCAGTGCTCGTATTCGAGCCTACAGTACTGGATCTGCATCCTCGCGCGCGCCGTGCCCTGAACGCTGCCGACTCTACCCCCATCACTTCAATGCGCCTTCCAGGTACTTCACGCACCACGTGTAATAGTAGAGTTCCCCATGGAAATTTCTCCCAGCTTGACTTCACGGTGCGTATCCGACCATCGTTCATTTCTGCTGATCTTTTCCAGATCGACTTTTCCTCTCGGGTACGGCCAGCGGATCAAGATCTCGTCTCTAGGACGGTTCGAGGACGACTCAACGTGCTCTCCAGAACGCTCAACGCCATTTCTATTTTGCGTTGTCGGGTTCGCCTTCCCAACCTCACGACTGAGCCGTCTCGCAGGTGTGGGTTGCTGATTCGCAAGTCAGAAACTCAACACGATGATCTGTCTTCAAGCACGTTGGTGAGTCGTTCTGTCCACCCTTGGTCTGTAAATCAACACCAAAATTCGTCACAGCTCTGATCTTGCCCAATGCAGTGCATGTAGCATCCGGTACCCGAACTCGTTAGGCGTTCTGGTACTACGCGCGCTCTCCAGCACGCCCTCCGGAGCAAGAACTCTCCTTCGTTCTGGACGTAGGCCGTGGGATTGGGTCGAGTGCCTGCTTCCATCTCACTTGATATTTACCGCCTTCTTTAGCAATAAATGTCTTATTCTTCCAAATTTCGCGTGAACATTGATTGAGTCCGCAAAAGGTTTCGGGTACGTAGGGTTGTCAATGTCTGGCCCGACCTAGGCGCAGAAGCTGTTCGCCACATTGAAACTCTTCATGCCGGTGGACCCGTTCGGAAGCTTTCAGGACGATGACGACGACAAGATGGATCTCGACGAGCTCGAAGGTAGCAAGCCGCAGGTCTCTCCACCCACTGAAGTCTTTATCAGGCGCACTGTTATGTTCAATTCATCCAATTCGACGCTTTCTGTGCTCAACTGTTCGCAGGGTTTTCCAACGGACACACCGAGCCTCGACGATTCAGCTCATCGTTGCCCATTGTCCCGATGTACAAAACGACAGTCACAAAGCCGCGACCACCATACTCTCCGTCCGGCTATCACCAATGTTCCGTTTGTAGCCGCCGAAAACTTCACGCACTGTGAGCAGCCTCTGAGCACTGGGCCGCGTCAGTTAGCAATCACGCCCTCAAGACGATGTTCATTTGGTGCGCGCGAATACTGCCGAGATACGCGCTAACGAGGTTGATCTTTCAGACGGGACATTGACACAACGCAAATTCAGGATGAGTGAGTCTTCAAAGCTTCAAGTTCTTAATGTGCCTTAAAGACCATTTCCTGACGTCTGTTATTGCACCTCCATCTTACCAGACACATGTTACCCAATTGCTCGCCATGTCAGCAACGATGGACGCTTCTTATACGCCTCAACTCACGCCGTTTTCACAACGCTTCCACTATGATCACCGTATGTTCTATTGACCCGGCTAACGGCTGCCTCATCAAGATACCATCTGCTCGATGATGCCTGGCGCGCTCTGGCGGCGCTGGTTAACGCAGTCACCTTGATAGTCCAATGCCGCTCGTCTCTTCTGCTCTCGTTCGTGGCAATTACAGGAGCCTGATGCGCTGAGATCGCACATGTGCTGTCGTTCCGCACGATTCGATGACACTGAGCAGCCAGACATACTGTTCATATTCTACTAATGTCTTGCCCAGTTCACGGACCAACAACGCGGCATAGGCTGGACCCTCACCAATCTGGCAGATGCTGCTGAGCGGGCATCTTGCGTCGAAAAGGCCTGGCTTGAGCGGGAGCAGTACAAACGGGAGTACCCAGACTACAGATACGGCAGTAATGGGGCGTGAAGCCGTGAAGATCCTGCTCTCCGTGACGAAGAACCGCGAACGCGCGCGCAGAGAGACAATCCGCAGACCGCGTGTCCAGCCATCTTACCGGGTGGTAGCACCTCCACCGCCACCACGAGCACCGTCGCCTTCATTATCATCGGCCTCTCCTCCGCTGCGCACACCTTCACCAGCTTCCGAGGCGAAACGAGACGAGCCTGCTCTCCATCCCGATTACACGATCGGGGCGTTCCCGTCGATGGACTGGGAGGCAGAGCTTGACCGGTGGACGACGTCTCCTCCCGTGCCCATCATGGAAGAGTGGGGCACGTACGTCTCGCCATTATTTCCGCTGCAGGGACAAGGTGAAGCCATATTTGTTTGCGCCTTTCTCTGACAATTCCGGCCCGCCACGCATGCAACCATCATGCTATTCAGATCGCACACAACCGCTCCCCACCTGCTCTGTACCTGCTTAGCTGGGAACAGTTGATGCTCTGAGGCATCTGGACTGGCGACGTTGGTGATGACATTACTTGTGTCGACGGGTATTACGGGAAGGAGGGTGTCGAGGGTGCGTTCATTGAGATCTTGGATGATTCATCGGGCACTGATGTTTCGCTTAACCGGGATGCGGACAGTGTTGGAGAGGTTAGTGTATTGTTAGCTTGGGAGGACTTTGATTTTGAGGCCGTCTTACGTGTTGTGAATAAATTTATCTTAAACATAAGTGTCTAAGTACCTAACTCCAAAGTTAGTGTGACGCCGCGAATCTACAAACCGACTGAGATTTCTGAAAGTAAGACTGGAAAGTAAAACTGAGATTGGTTGCAGAAGTGGGACTAGTACGAGTTGGAAGCCCACTCTTTCATTTTGCTCAAAAGTGGTACTAAAAGTGGTAAAATACAGTAAAAGTAGTCGACTTGAATTTTTCCCCAGCATTACCCCCATAATGTCGGAACGCGCTGTATTACTACATGCGAACCATCAACCTTCCATTCATCTCCGCTTCCCGCCATGGCTCCAACTCTTTTGTATCGGAAAACTTTGGTCGAAAAGTAAAGAGATATGATCCTCCTGTGCCTATTATCGCAGGTATTATGTCTGCAGACTGGCTGATAGCACGGCTCTGTAGTGCTTCGTAGCTTTCCCCGTTCGGCGGAAGCTCTCTTCGCAGAGCCCAGGTCCAATATTCCCGGAATAGGATCTTTTGAGAGACGTGAGTTCAACTACAATGGCAAGACACTTTACGAGGTTACCCATCGTCTGAAAAGATCACCAGTGAACAAGTTCGCGGCAGTACCGATAGGGATACCTATTGTGTATACGCCGATACGATCTGCCATGTCTTCGTCTTGGCGTTCGAGGATTGCATACCGAAGGGCCTCCGCGGGGTCGATTTTCGCGTTAGATCTGTTATTACGACGGTAAACAATAACTTCTATATAAGAACGCGTAGTCTTACTCTATATGCTTGTCACAAAGCTTGGCTATTCCCATGTTTCGGCGAAGGAGAGCATATCGCAGCACAGGAGTAGTCTTTGTCGTGGCCAGCACCCTGTGGAGATCGTGAAGACGCGTGAGGCGATGGAATCGTGACGTACCCCATGTGAACATCACATATGACGGAGAGGGAGGTAAACTGGTACTTGTCTGCCGCAATAGAAATCTCCTCCAGCAAAGGGAATGCTATATCGCCAAGGTCCGGAAGGGGCGGCGTGGGGTATATGTACTTGAAAAGTACTTGTAGCACTTCTGCTCTCTCTGAGAGCTCAACGACATCGTCTTTACTGCTCGGAAAAGGCGGGAAGACAGTCGTATGAGTATCGATGTTCTTTTGATGGATCTTGAAGATGACGTTGTCCGACGAGCGGATGCATAGGTCTGCAGTCTCATATGCGACTGGTCGGAAGATATCAGCTCTCAGAATTTGACTCCTGGTGAAGGACGAAGAAGACGTACACTGGGGATGAAGTTTTAACTTCTCGTTGTCATTGGACATCAGACCACAGTTTTTTTTGAGAGATTTTATCAGTGGAAAGACTACGACGATAGCCAGCCAGAGTACTAGGGGAAGGACAGACCCCGCATCAGTGTCCGAGTCGACTTTTGAGAAGCCGAGACTCCGAGTCGGATCGCCGTCAAAGGTGGTCGACGTTTCCGTCGGTGGAAGATCGTAAGGGTTAATCAAAGTCCAAAAGGCTATGATGAGATGCGAGCGAACACATAGAGTCTGCTGACGGTCAGGTAAAAATGGTATAGAGAGCCCGTCTGAGATAAGCTTTCCTCAAGACCGAGATACTGTTGTTAGATAGATGGAAGTCGATACGGGCAGGTACGAGCAGTTATCAATGCCAAGCAGTATCGGGTTTCGATATACATAGAAGTAGTTGGTCCGAGACGATCCGGCGGTCGAAGCCTCAAAGCAAGAAGGTATAACGAAGCTGGGAGCGTGATTTCAGACCCATGGTATTCTCCATGAAGAGGCTTAGTTGTCCGATTTGTGACGAGCACCAGAAGAATCCCAACGGTACAGAACGGTCGGCATGGTCTTCCCGGGGCATCTAAGCTCGTAGAACAGTCGTTTCCTCACCGGCAAAGGTATTGAGAGCTGCAATCAGGTATAACGGGTATTTCGTGTGAAGATGCGGGGGTCGTCGTCACTTGAGAGGAGCCATGAAGGGGCAATGAGATGATGATGGCGGTCAAAGAGAACTGTACAGCCACGTTTTCCCACACTCCAATTATTGATCAAGTCAGTCATGGTTCAGTCGGTACGAGCTGAAAACTGCACATCTATACCCTACCGACGTATACACGCTCACTTTGTTCAAACCAAGATTTCCCTTCTTGATCACTGGCCTTGAGCATCGTCTTGGACATATTAGTTCTAACTAAGTACAGGATCCAAATTGTTTCGCCACGTCGGTGATAATGATTTCTCTTGCGCTAGATCCCTCACATTCATGAGTTCCGTCATTACTCAGGGCGCATTTGCGATTATATCCGCTGCCTAGTACAGTGTGTGAGCTTCTATGCTTTCAGCGAAACATCATTGTACCTTCTCACCAATGGCGTATAGCGTCGCCATAGGATGCGCCGAAAAGTGAAGTGGAAGAATTGAAGCGTCAACCTTCATGTACGCAAACAATTAACCACGGGGCCCGCGGCGATGAAGGAATGTACTCGCCACACGTAGATTGGCCGTTCCATATACTCGCAGTTGCGAGTCTACTACTCCCCCGTACTTTTGGGGGAGCATCGCCGCCGTACCGATCGGATGCCATACGGGATTGAAGGTGCGCTTGATGAAATCCTTGAGGTCATCGTCTGATTCAACGCTGACTCCAGGATATGATTCTCCAACGGTGATTTCAGATAGGGCCGCGGTAGAAGCAATTTTGCGACAGTATTTTAACCCTTCAACAAGAATCTCCATGTCCAGGTCGTTGGCGAAAAACTGTGGGTCAATTCTAGGACTCGACGTCATGTTCGCGGCATGGATGTGTACTGTGCCCTGGGAGAGTGGGTGCTGCAAGCAGGCAGAGAAGGTGTAGTAACTTTTGCCATCCTCGGGCTGCAGCCCGCCGACCGGCACAAATCGGGCAGTTGACACGATCCTGTTACAATCAGTACCAAGGCTGGGAGACTCGACGTGAAGAGCGCTCACTCTAGGAATGGCACGTGGGATAGCCAACTCTTCTGGATCTCACGCATCTTTGGAGTGAACGGGTGATCCCCCATTGCGTGGCTGAGCTTATGACGGAATTCAGAGACTTGCGTTTCGTTCCAGATTTTGTCAAGGGAGAGGAATGCGAAAGTCATCGGAACAGTTGTCAGCTTCCCTTTCTGCTGGGTTTTACTATGGCGGGGATCAAATTTACTCTAAATTATTGGAACCTTCACTTACAATTTCTGCAGCTCTTCGGCAGCGACATCGGGATCTCGCAACGCGTCCCAAGACGTGTAGGGTGCTTTGAGTTCGAAGGACATGGTGGCATATATATGCTCCTATATGCCGTCTCAGTATCGCGAGACATCGTTGTAGAAGAAGAGAAGTCGCGTACCTCTGTCACGACAGCCCTCAGGGATGAGTCAGAGGACAGATACGACAATGAGGCGCTTACGAAGATTTGTGCCAACCGATGGCAAATCTATGACACTGGGAATGCTGTATTTGGCCAGAATACGAGCATCTCCGATTCCTGATAACGATCAGACAGCGACTTTGTACGCGGAGGAACGAACGACAGACCTGATTGTTCGAGGATTTGGGGGGTCTGATATGCGCCTGTACGGAATAAACACGTATTAGACAGTGAAATATCACTACCAGACTAACCAGCAGACAATATGACTTCCTTTCTGGCCGTTGCCGTCCCAACCTTACCGCCTTTTATGTATTCGACGCCTTTAGCCTTAACTTTTCCCTTCGTGGAGGGCTCAAGCAAAATCCGAGTGACTTGAGTTTCGGTCATTATCTGTAAATTCGACGTGCCGTGCTTTAAATACGCCTAGCACACGCACACACCGTAAGATAAGATGAAATGTTTGAGTACACCTTACATACCGTGTCAGCAGAAACTCGGGTCGCGGCGTCCGGGTCAATCGCGCAGGTACTCGTCCACACTCCTTTATTGTCTCCGCTCGCCTAAACTATCAGCGCCGGCGGAAAAAAAGGTATATTGTGGCGCACAGAATCGAGGTTCGTTTCCACGCCAAGCTCGTTCATTGCCCTAAAGAAGTAGTCCTGGATGTCGCCATCTCTATAGGATATGTTATGTCAACAGGGCCCTCTGTTCCGTGGACTGATTCGTTGACAGCAACGTGCGCATTGGTCTGAGAGTCTTCAGGGGCCGTGAGGTTCTCATACTTGAACTGGCGGTCAGTTATCTGGGCTGTGAATTGAGAGACGTGTTGTATACCTTTGTGAAATAGGGCAAGAGATCGTTCCAGCCCCAGCCGGTGATACCGACCTCTGCTAGGGCTTCATAAAGTGGGATCGCTGCGGTGAGAACATATAGAGTCGGGACGTGATGTACGCACAGTCATACTCTTCAATTGTGGCTCTGATAATGTAACGGAACGTTAGACTATATCATGGCGAGGACACCTGATGAGACGCACCGGTTGACCTGCATGAAGTTCAGCTGGAATTCGGCTTGTCAACGTGAACTTCGAAAGGCGAGCGAATGCGGTATACGGACGTTTGTAGATCCACCAAGAGCTTTTCCCCTAAAGCAAGATTTAGGTATTGAATTATGTAGGCAATGGACGTGTACCGCGGCAGCGAGACGGATCGCCCATCGGCGTTAGTTTGCGGCGCACTGAAGAACGACCAATCAACTTCCGGGTTTCCCAGATTCTTGGGTAATAAGCTGTGCCACCGTTGTAAACTGAACGGAAACAGGGGGCACAAAACGCGAACCAGGGATTCGGATGTCTGGATTTGTGGATACGTCCTTTCCCGCCTCCAACACAAGGACGGAATGAGTCGGACAGAGCTGGGCGACACGAACCGCAGCTACGAGCCCTGCATTTCCGCCACCGATGAAGATATAATCGAAAACGTTGGCGAGGGGAAACATGGCTGGGGGCGACACGTTGTGCAACCATCCTCAACAGTTACTTAACATGCACACGCTGTTTACTGCACCCATCAGAAGGTCTAGAAAGACAAAGGGTGACAATTACTTACCGAGCCGATGATTCCGTTGAAAACCTCATGCTTCATATGGAAGGACGTATGGAGTGTGTCGAATTTCGCAGAACATAACTTTCCTGCCAGAACACACCAGGATAAGGAACGTGGAATCACACGTTCATTTGTCTCCACATGTTACAGTTGCGGACTTGATGGCGTCTCGCGAAGGCTCCGGAAATTCGCCGATATCCTATGCTCTGCGTATGCTCTGTATTAGTACTTGTAATCCCAAAATCCAAGAAGCGTCACGAGCTGTATTTCAACGGGTATAGAGATTAACATTCACGGCACTGTTGGACTGCGAACTCTTCCGTCGTCTGTCTTATGGTAATCATGACCACTGGAAGGGATGTCTGTATCGCTGCGGCAATGTCTATGCTTCGAAGGTCCATATCGGGGACACTGTGATTGTTGAATCTCAATGTTGACACCGCAGTGCCTTGAAAATCCGGAAAGGTACGCAGGGTGCCAACGGAGAAAATATCGATCGTCCTACTTCTACGATGCGTGGCGCGCGCGTTCAGATTTGCTAGTAAGGCGTTTGAATACCTATAAAATGTTAAACGTCCGTCTAGGTTGCTACGGTGACGACGAACATCTTTGCTAGGACGAACCCACTGTATACACTGAGATGAGGAACGAACACGTAAGAGAAGGAACTCACGGTATTTCGTGGAACTCGTAGTCACGCCAGGCGACGAGTAGAACGAGTTCAATGGCTGCGACAACCGAAGTCAGGAGACCGGTCTGCACACTCAAGAAGATGAGTCTGGTTAACAGTGTGTTTGTACGATTGAAATTGGTTTTAGCTCGAGCACTGAAAAGCTAGGTACTGTCAGCAACCGTCGTTTCCACAGCGTTTCACAGCTTACAAGGTAGAACATTGATAGGGTAATGATCAAATCACAAAGAAGGGCACCGCCAATCCAGACCTGTCGCGTTCTCAGATCAAGCTTAGAATGCGGCCAGCAACATTTTTACCACACAGCCTGTGAATACCTCAGCTAAGAAGGCTGAATCGTTTGCGATGGTAAACTTCGGAACATGAGTAACAAAACCAGAGAAAGTGAGGCAACAAACCCGAAGGCCCGACACCACCCCAGCGATCGATTGTGCCAATGCGGTCTTGCGTTCTGTGAGTTTCTTGTACTATTGAGATAACTTTCAGACACGCACCGCTACGATGACAGCGGCTAGCATCGTCCCCAACCGGGACTTCTCCGCGAAGATCCAAATACGCCTGTTCAATTGTCGGAATGGTAGAGGAAGCAAGGCTGGACGCACCATCCAAAGAAGAGCTGAACGGTTCCCGATACTAGCGGCACTAGTCAGACAGGTAGTAGAGTGACATGCAGATTAAACCTATGGCAGATTCCGTTCATAATCGGCATACTGACGGTAGACCACGGGCGATGGATTAGGACGTCCATCTCTCCCCAGCCCAGAACGAAGAGGTGGAATACAAGGTGAGTCAACAGAGCGGTTTGTGCGATGTCGGCGAGGAACACTCCATACACTATTTCATAAGGAGACGTGAGCTTCATGTACGTCCCGTAGCGGAAAAAGTCAGAACCTAGAACCCGAATTGTCAAGCGGTCTTGTCGACTGTTGACATGGTAGGTGTCTACCCCGTGATGTTAGTAGCATACAAGAGCAAGTATCGACTCAGGAACGGTCCTGACTTACAAACTTGCATTGTCAACACCCCCAAGAGGCCCCAGTTGAAGATGATACCCAAGAACTACGCGGGGCATACGGCAAGACGGTGAGACCACGATTCACAATGCTTGATATTCTTACCTGAGTAAGTAGACTGTCAAAAACAGATAAGGCTTAAATTTAAATGTATTTCTGGAGGAGAGGACATACTAGGAAATGACGGTGTTAGAGGGCATCAAAGCACGTAGAGAGCGTGGAGGGAATGACCAGTGGAAGAAGGGGGACAGCTAGGTATATAAGCGAGCTGCAGGTGCGTCTTACCGTATCGCATCATCCTCGTCTCTATGCAGAAGCCAGTTTCCTCGTCTGTTGTTGTCTCACTCCATTCAGGGGATCCGGAGTCGAATGAATGAGACCCATCAGAGTGTAGACGAATCGAACTCTTCATATGTTCAAGTGCCGAGAGGCCATTGAAATTTTCAAATCGCGACCGGATGTGTATACTGCCTCTCACGTTCCTAGTCTCTGCGGACACACAAGTGACGATTCGCGGCAGAAAGGTCGCACAGCAATATCGCTTCCTAGAAAGAAGCGGTCATATGCCCCGAGTAGCCAGAGACCTGCTTGACGTCGGCCTAGCCAAGCGGCATCAGAGACCGAAAAATAACGTCTTCAGAAAAGATCACGTACCTGTCGACGTAGTCAGTAGATTTAAACTATAAGTCGCGTCGACGAAGGGAGACATCACGTCTAAGAGCCTTTGGTCCCTAATGCCTACTTAAAAGCAGGAGGAACGATGAACCGACTCAACAAGGAAACCGAGGTCCGCCAAGTAATTTGTCAGCAGTTAGACAACACGTGCCCACTTCCTCGAGGCCTTTTTTTTTTTTTTTTTTTTTTTGTGGAAGCATAGGACAGCGCAACGTACACTTGGTGAGGGTTACGGAGCCCGCTTTAAAGGCTGAGGATGTACTCAGATAATCTATATATGTATTTAAAGGTAAGTCATGGGTAAGGGAGCCTCCACCCTGAGAAAAGGCTTATGCCCGACTGGGAGGATCCAGCCAGTGTGGGACTCAACGCAGGCCGCCAGCGGGACGACCATGAGGGGGGGTGCGTATACCCACTAAAAACTCAGGCTGCCTTACCCATTGGGCAGGCAGAGCTCCCTCATCCCGCAATGTACCGACCAAGTAGTGGTCACCGTGTGCTCAGATAGAGCAGAGCTTCCGAAGCGAGCTTCCGAAGTCATTAGACAGTCAAGTCGAATTCTTTCATCTATCCTTTCTCTCCACAAGTTCTTAATGTGAGCGCAGACAACCACTTTTCATGTGAGTTTTGATACACTATCACACGCTCACAACGAAGGGACCAGATGAGATGTGCAGACTCAGACAGTACAATCCTTAACAGACGTGTAGAGCCAGGTAAGGGCTTACGCGATGAGGACTTAATACGAATCAAGGGCGCTCCGAGCACAAGGCCGAGGGTAGGCTGCCACCATTCATTTCTTCTCCTCCACACATGACGCGCCAGATTCCAAATTTCAGCTTGGCCTGGGATCGCACATTCAAAAAGAATATGCGACATTGTATCTCACGATTGCAATGTTGGCAAAATGCACGGTCAGCGCAGCCAGGTATGTGTAACCACCGTCTTCCCAGTCTAAATCCACCATGTAATGAATACCACATCCACTGACGAACGTTGCGGGACAGATCTTTATGGTCTAATGCTGCCCAAATCGATGGCCAGTTTGGTCTGATACCAGATCTGTCCTCAACAGCTGACTGAACTATCTCTAGATTTCGTATACACGTCTTTGTTATGGTGAGTGAAGAGCGCTCAGCAATTAACTTGCACGCTACTCTTATTGACAGGCAAGACAACTTAGCTCCTGCAGTAACAGGCCCCAGGTAGGAGTCGGAGGGTACGATCCGGAACAGCAGGCAAGAGAGCACCCTGGTTTGCGAGCGCATCAGCACCATCATTTCCCAAGACACCGGAGTGACCTTTGATCCAGCGGAAAGCGGTCAGCCCACATCTTTTCCTCAGAGTAGCCACTAAGGACTGCATCAGTTCACGATTCTTAACACCCAACCATGCACGGTCTTCCCACTGGGGGAAATACACCGTCAAGGCATTCATCGCTAAGCGAGAGTCGGTAAAGTTGCACAGAAGAGACCTCGATGGGAGACAGATAAATTATATTGCATGGCATAAAGCTCGCCTACTGGACTTGTCTGAGCAAGTGCCGTTGGAACGCGAAGTGCTATGTTGCGCGCATCATTTGGTGAGTGCCAAATACCACTTCCTGCACAAGCATTCAGTGAACCATTTTGTGTACAGCTACCATCAGTATATACAACAACTTGGGAAGGGAAATGATCAGGATCAGGTGCTCGTATGGAAGGAAGTCTATGGGTTGCAAAGGCAGCAGCATTCGTAAACACTCGAAAACCATCAGTGACCGACGCAAGGGTAACGTGAGGCAGAAAACAGGCTGAAGAAGGGTCGTTATGGAGGAGGTCACGCACGAGGGTAACATCTGGCACATCAGCCTGTGATTCAGCCTCGAAATCGCGGAAAGGCGAGGGCGTCTCATTTTGTGGATTCCATTTTGGCGGCAGCCTCTCAAGTAATGAAATGGCATGCTGGACACACAGATATGGAGCAACACAACCAGCACGGCGGTCATCAGCACAGCTAGGACATCTGCATGCACGAGTTTGAGTATGCAATGGGTGGGAAATACGACGTACAAATTGAACAGCATCACATACGGATTAGATTCCATGGGTGAGCCTCATACATCTAGCGCGCTCAGTATTGACCCCGGAACGACAGTCAAGCGCGAAATGAAACCAAAGAGGCAAGGAACCACGTACATCACTAGAGGGCCAGAGACCATCGAAGGAGATACCATACTTTCGTGCGACGCTTATCATATGTCTAACAGCTGGCGGAAGATGAGCATTTGGTCCCTTCAAGGCCACATTCCACCCTTGAAGAAACATGTTATCTATGTGAAAACTATTCAAGCGACGTCTGTCATCTGCGGTCATACTTAACTTGAGCAGCTCATCAGCTATAATCGCCCAAGGGGCACGGTCAGCCATTCGTAGGTAGGAGCGCAAACGTACAAGGCTAACTGCATCATTTCGATGGGCAAGGTTGAGAAGATTCATGCCACCAGCGCTCCTTGGAGCATGAAGCGTTGAGATACTCACGCGGCCACGACAGCTTGGGTCGCAATCAAACCAGAAGGCCACAATTTTATCATTCAATGCCGTAAGTACAGAATTAGGCATACCCTGAGCCATTGCATCAGTAAATCCCAAGGTATATAGCTGGGTATAGATGGTATAGAAAAGTTAAGAATGTCTAGAGCAACCCGATTTTGAATCTATACTCATCATATTTTCTCTATACTCGAAAACTCACCTATACCGTGTCTATACTCACCTCAATTCTATACTTGTAACTCACAAGATGAAAACATGTTTTTGTCTGATTGGCCCACTCAGCCCAGTTGACGGAGTACCTACACCCTTTGCATTTGTCGCCCGCTGCTTTCATGCCTGCCGATGACCCCCCGAGCAATGGCGCGGGCGGCATCGACCTGCATGACTGCCAATTACACATAGACTCCTTGAAGTAGGCACTACCCGTGTATACCATGGAGCAGTGCAATATTGGAATGCGAGGCGGCCGGAAGGAGACCGTGGCAAGGTATGAAATTGGAGCAGAGAATGAAGATGATGCCGACAACAGTTCTTGAGGACCATACCCTCACCATCGCGGGACGCGGCGTGGCAGAGCCTTCGGAAAAGTCGCCCGGTTTTCGGTGGACAGCGAGACGCAGGCGAGACGAATGTACTGACCGAGTACTGACTGATCACACGTTGTGGTCCGTGCACACGTCACTCAGCCGCGTGCATGTTGGCTTCTATTTTTTAGAAGTCCGACTTGCTCTATCTGTATTCTCTCCTTAGGCTTTGACTCGCCATTCGCTTTCCAGCTTTTTGGAGGACAACACAACACGACCCGGACGATGACTAAGTAGTGAGCATCTGGGCGACGTCAAGCTAGACGACGACGCCTCAGCGACGACCCGGACGATTACCAACGAAGACTTGGATGAAGCCCGTCACAATGAGGACCTAGACAATGACCGTTGGGAGGATCCGACGACCGCTGCCCCCAGGCAGAGCGCGAACGGAGAGCGAGGACACCACACCGGACGGTACGATAGAAGACGGATCATACGGCCAACGAGTTGACGGAAGCACACCGAGGAGCAGGATGGACGGAAATAACATGTCGTCGCGGGACATAGGTGCGTCTTATATCCATTTTTCGCGGGACCAGGCTAATTAGGCTGGCAGTTGCGATATTAGTTGCGATATTCCACGTCTCGTTCCATCCCACGATGGGCAACATCGTCGACTGGAGTGCTGTAGCGGATGGTGCGCCCTACTACAGACCTACTTTTCTCATTGCTATACTGCGGCTTGCAGCGGCCGTATCACTGGAGAATGTAGAATTCAGCGCGCTACCTAGTGGACTACATCACGAGGACGTTATGTGCGCCTGCATTACTCCTTCTCGTACACCACCAAAACGTCCTGACCTTGCCGTGAGGTTGATCGCTGAAGTTGATTGAGATCAAAGTTGATCGCATGGAAACGGTATGCCGGATGTTGCGGCAATGTTGCCGCCCAATGTTCGAAGTCAACCTTTTAAAAACGTCTGGTGGAAGATTGGGAAATACGCAGTGGGTAACCTCATAGATGGTTGTGCATATTTGGGCTATCATCCATTGTAATATCATATTTATTTCAAATTTATTCTCCCAAGTGCTATCTCGTGAGTCGTCCACACTTAGTTTGGTCACATCGCCCACCAGCGCGAGCATGAATTCCGTGAGCCGAGGTGTGAGAAATTGTCCAAGTCCATTTAAAACTCCGCCTCAATCAAATCGAACCAAAAGGCTTAATCGGGCAATATCCCTTCTTGCTTCCCTTCCACCTGCACCACCTCTCCACCAACCGCAAGTCCTCTCGATTGGTCGCCCGCAAGGCATTAGAAGAGCCATACAGCAGGACGACTTGGAGGCCTTGACAACGGCTATTATCTACGAGGGACGATGACTGCGCACATACGAACAACAGCACAGGACGGATGGAAGGCACATCGAGCGCTTACCGCCCAACCAGGACGAGGACCGCGACTGTGGACAATGACCACACCGGACCACAAGCAAATGGGACTCATTGGCGAGGACCACAACCACGAGGACTGCGACGTTTACAATGGCAAGGACCACAACGACGACGTTGACGAGGATGAGAACATCGACATCGACGAGGAGCGCGACATGGCGATGAGACTGCGATCGTGACGAGGACCTCGACCAGACGGCAACATGGACGAGGAAGGCAACCTGAACGAGGAAGGCAACCTGGACGATGACGGCGACCTGCACGAGCACCGCAACGACCTGCACGAGGACCGCCAATGACAACGACGACGTTGATGAGGATGAGAACATGGACAACAACCGCTACATGGCAATGAGGACCACGACATGGCAATGAGACCTGGACGAGGACGGCAACATGGCGAGGAGGACCGCGACCTGGACGAGGACGGCAACATGGCGAGGAACCGCGACCTGGACGAGGACGGCAACATGGCGATGAGGACCGCAACCGTGACGAGGAGCGCGACACGGCAGCATTGACGAGGATGGTGGTGATGAGGAGGATTGCGACGTACCCACAATGATGATGATGATCACGATACTGATTTTCGACAGCAAAGACGGCGGCGACGACCTGTGTGTCCCGCATTGCAGTATTATAATTTGTAGTACATGTACCCTCTATTTAGTACAATGACGATGCCATATTTTTTATCCATCTGAACCACCCATATGACGAAAGTGAAGAATCTATTAGAGAAGCTCCTGATGTGATTGAAAGGAGTGTTAGCTAGATGTTGTGAGAAACGTTGCGACAACCTCACACTCAATTGATGTTAATTGAATCGATTAGTTGAGATCTGACAACATTTATCCAACATCTGACAACGTTGCCGGAGTGATGGCGCAAACATCTTTCCCGAAACGTCTACAAAAGGTCATCCCAACTTGGCGGTGTAGGCTGACTAACACGCATGGTATAGATATTTCACGTTACCAGCTGTATTTTGACGACGAGCAACGAACGCACCAGGACACCGCGGCTCGCGACTAGGTGCTCTAGGTATTATCACACGGCGACCGACACGCACCCAGAGCAATCCTGCCGGACAACGACCTCATCGAGGACCCGACGCGCGACCCGCTAGCAGTGCTCTTGACGTCGCCGCCAACACGCTCTCCATACATCGTGACAGGTGGGTTTCTCCCTACCACCACCATACCACCCTCGTTGACTCGTCCTTGCCTCTAGGTCCCCGCCTTAGAGCCCGTTTCCCATCACTTTGTACGCTATTATGTTGCTCTTCTTCCTGCCACTTGTTGACAATATTTCCAGACTCTTCTTGACTAAAGACCGGTAAGCGCCTCGACGTCGAAACTTGGCGCGTCTTGAAGGTCTCTCTTGGGTCTCTCTCGATGTTTCTCTGGCGGCATTTGTTGTGCATAATCGCTGCATCTCGTGTATTCATTACTCACCTCATAATAGTCTTCAAGACTTGCCTTGATGCTGTCGGTACGACGACTTGCAACAAACTTTGGGTGTTGTAATGGTTGGTTGTCGGTATGTTGTCTGTGCACCTTGTTTATCCCCAGACTTACCGTGCGGTAGATGACGACGCCGTGCTTAGACACGCTCGCCTTGAAGGGCTGTCACCGGGGAGGACTCTGACCATCTCGTTCGATCCGCTTTGGCCTGCGCGCCACTGGAGAGGACTACTGCCACAGCGAGGCCAACGACCACAGCATTCGGTGTCAAGCCATCTCCCCGAATGGCTATTCCTCATGGTTTGTGCTTTATGACTTGTCCTTTTATTACTTCTTGCGTGTCTATTATTGTCGTATACATGATATGGGATCATATGCTAGATAGATGCAATGAATCGTTTTGGTGCTCGAATAAACAGCGTGATGATCACCGGCAATAGTATAGAATCAGTATAGACATTGAAGACGAGAGTATAGAATGAGTCTAGGCCGTTACTATGTCTATACCACGGGCAGGTATAGAGGAGTCAAGGGCTACGAGATCCCAGTGGGGATCTATACTGCCCGGAAGGGGTATAGACGGTATAGCCTATACCGTCTACACACCTTGTGATTTACTGATGTGTTCTAAATAAGGAACGACCACCAACTACTGCCTGCACTATCGTTGAACGCATACGAGGAGCTGGACGCATCTTGGACCAAGCAGCTAAGGAACACTGAATTTTATCAAGAATAGGAGACCAAGACTGAAGAATAGTGGTAGAGGAATCAAAATAACCGTGCCATGCACCCAGAAAGCGGACTGCTTCATTCTGAGCGGCAATGTGGACTGAAGAGGGAAAGGGTACTGAGTAAGGTGACACTCTTCGCATGCTGCAAACATCACGCCTGTACTGCAGATACCCAAACGGAAGGATTTCTGTTTTAGAAACGTTAAACCGTGCAGTTGAGGCCTTACACCATAAATCCAGAATGGCTTGCAAATCTTCGAAGCGATCATGCTCAGTTAGGAAGACAGTGGTATCATCAGCAAAGAGGGACACTACAAGACGTTCAGCCATCCCTGGCAGCTGAATCCCATGAAGGTTCGAGTCACGAAGCATACACGCCAGCGGTTCAATTGCGAGGTTGAAAAGGAGACACGAGAGAGGATCACCTTGACGAACACCGCGGGTCACCAAGAAGGGGTCACTCAGGAATCCATTAACACTTACAGATGTGTAGGCATGTGAATACAGGCTAGCTATCATCTCAATATAGACATCAGGAAAGTTAGCAGTACGGAGAACAGCCCATAGATAGTCGTGATCAATCCTATCATAGGCCTTTTCTTGGTCAAGGCCAACCACAACCCCATTCAAACCCACAAGCTCAGCGTAGGGTAAAAGGGTGTCTACTAACCAAATCTGTTCGAAGATACTTCTACCCTTCATAAAACCAGCTTGATTTCGGTGGACAAGGAAAGGAGCAGCTTTAGCAAGGCGATCCGTAAGAGCTTTAGTAAAAATCTTATAAGTACAATTCAACACAGTAATAGGGCGGTAATTTTGCAGCATACGTTTGTCATTCTTTTTGAACAACGGACACAGCCAGCCATGAGCGAAATGGGTACCTTCAGCCACGCCATCCGATTGAACACTATTGTACAACATAGTCAACCATGCAACAATATCGAACTTGGAAAGCCTATGGGAAAAGCGCTCAGCGAGTTTCTTCCACAATTCAGTGGGAATACCGTTTGGTCCAGGAGACTTATTACGTGGGGAGTTCCTCAGAGCAGCTAGCACCTCTGATTGACTTAAGACTGCAGTGAGTGAGTTCCGTTGGGATTGGGACAGTCTGAAGTTCACATGAGAGAGCACGTCATCCATGGCTGTGTGCCTATCAGGAGGTTCAGGGCCAGGATCATGCTGAATATCATAGTAGTAGTCCTTTGCAGTATCAGCCATTTCGCGGGAGCGGTATACGGAACGGATAGGATCAGAGTTAGGGACTCTCAGCTCAGTAAACATTTCCTTCGGCCGGACTTCATCTTTGAGCTTCGAAGAGAACGGCCCAAGCTTATCTCCAAATACACGAAATTTTGCCTTGGAGGCTCGTCTTGTCGAGCCGTAGAGAAGGGTGCGCAGCCTCTTGATTTCAGCATCAAGGAGGAGGCACTCATTTCGCTTATCTTGGTTTGACAGACCACCAGCAACGATGGCGGCACGTGCCCTCATCTGGAAAGGCCTATATGCGTTTAGACGACTTAGGATAACTTAAAGTGCTTAAAGGCTGCAAAAGCCAGAAGGCTACAAAGTTACTTTCGGAGAAGGTTATCGGAGACACGTACTCTAAGTCATCCTAAGACATCTCAAGTTACTCCTAAAGCTATCAAAAAGCTCTCTAAAGGCTGCACAAGGTATGTGTCTCTGAGAACCTTCTCCGAAGATGACTTTGGTATGTCTTTCGCTTACTTACAAAGCTATCACAAAGCTCTTAAAAGTTAGCAAAAAGCATGTATCTCAAATAACCTTCTCCGAAGATGACTTCACTATACTTTGAATGCTATCTACTTGCATCTTAAAAGCTAATCAAAAGCACTATACAAGTTCTAAGAAAGCTTCTTAAGTTTGATGCTTATATGAATCTTATCTTGCACATATTGCTACAAAGCAACATAAAAATATGCATACTAAGCTGCTGAAGGTTCGAAACACACATACAAAGAAAAGAAAAAGCACATAATAATTGATAATTATATACAGCAAAACATGATCAATAGCTACATTTAATCATTGTACATAGCATCTATGGACGTTCATAATTGTTCTTGGGGAGCTCATCCTCGGTGAGCGTGACATCACGTCCTCAAGAGGGCTTGAGGTCAACCTGAGTAGGCTCATCATTATCCTCGGTAGGCTTGATGTCATCATCTTCAGATGCTCGTCATTATCCTCGATGTGGTCGAGGCTCTTGCCCTTGTCGTAGTCCTTGTTCGTAGTCCTCGTGGTGTCGAGGTCCTCGTCGTTCGTGGTGTCGAGGTCCTCGTCGTTCGTGGTATCGTAGTCCTAGGTCGTTCGTGGTGTCGTAGTCCTGGTCGTCCGTGGTGTCGTAGTCCTCGTAGTCTGTAGTCCTCGTCGTTCATGGTGTCGTAGTCCTCGTCGTTCGTGGTGTCGTAGTCCTCGTAGTCTGTAGTCCTCGTCGTTCGTGGTGTCATAGTCCTCGTGGGCTCGTAGTCCTCATAGTGTCATAGTCCTCGTTGTGTCGTAGTCCTTGTGATGTCGTAGTCCTTGTAGTGTTGTAGTCCTCGTCGTTGGTCGAGGTAGTCCGTGGTACCTCGATGCTCGTCGCCATCTCCACGGTTCTCGTCTTCGCTCCTGAGTATCATTCTGGCAAGTGGTCGTACAGCCTAGGAAGGAAAATTTTAGCAAATTTCAAAGAGGACGGACGAAGCCACGCACCTCGCGAGGCTATAGGTGGGGGTGGGCAATTCGCCCAGGCCAGGGCGATTCCTACCCGGGTCCACGATCAGTGAATCAGCGCGGTGAATGGCAAGGAACGGTGGTGCTTTCCTCAGGTCATAACTCATAGTTCTGAGTAGCCAGATCTCTATCTTAATGTAATTCAAGCTATTTGGCCGGAGGGATTCTTGAAATTTTGAGTGGAAGGTCCTATTCTTGATTGACTTTCGGGCTTCCGGTTCGAATTTGGGAAATCCGTCCGGCCAAAACATTTATTTGACTTCTAAACGGATATCTATAACTCGATCAGGCCATCCGTTGCGCCGTTGTACGGGAACCGTGCACATACTCTGGCGCTGATCGTCTGCGTGACAATGCGTGACTTGGTGTGACCAATGCACTTGGAGCACACTTATAGCCGTATTCTTGCCTATTATTTACAATAGAGCTATCATTGATGTTCGGGCATGTACCATATTGACATTCAAGGCCACTTGGGCAAAGTAGGAAGCACTATTGTACGGAATGAGACATGAAGGTCGATTTGCCACTGATTTCTGGCTGATCGCTGACTAAGCAGCACGATTCCCACAAGCCAATTGCCCACCCCCACTATAGGCAACGACATGACCGAGTCGAAGTCGATGTGCGCAAGGCAGCACCGAATTGGCGACTGTGCGCATAGCAGCAGTCGGGAGGTGGTGGTGGTGGTGGAGTGGTGGTACGAGGAGAAGTCGATGGTGGTGGTTAGAGGCCAAGTCGTACCATCAGGACGATCGGAATTTAAACCAACCGGCACGTGAGGTATACGTGGCCTCATGTGCCGGCGGCAAATCGACTGGAGGGAAAATTCTTGGAGAGGGGAATCAGTCAGACTCCTTCCCATTCGCTCTTGGGTGTAAAAAAAGCTGAATCCGAGTGCAATTCGAGGACAAGTAGATACACTGTACATACCGAATCTAATCTAATCCTCGAACCCTTGATGCCTTATATAATCGAAACCTTATTGTATTTTTTTTAACACCCAAGAGCGACTGGCACAACTTGCAGGTCCTGTTTGGTCAATGTTTGGCTGCAACATCCGGATCACGTTCGCGAGTCGCGCCTCCTCGTCTTAATGCTCGCGCATGTCGTTTCACTGACAACTCGCGCTGATGCATCATGTACAAATGAAATAAAACATGAATTTCCCGATACACACCACCTAACCCGAGCTACTACGTCTACAATTCTTTTGTAATTTCCTCTGCTACACATTCACGCCACCAAGTGTCCCGTGAATGCCTCACAAACGCGGCTCAAGAAACTGGCTGCAATCAGCCATCATGCGGGGATGATGAGGAGATGATCCTGGAGCTGTTGCGCCCGATAGCAGGCGACGACGAGTCTTATGATGAGGAGGAACCCATGATGATCATCATCATAGGATAACCATAACACCGGCAATGAGTGCCCACTGCCATCTATGATCATGATGGTCCCGTCGCTTGACGTCCAGCAGATACGGTCTCTCTTGCAGATATTAAGACGAGGAGGCGCGACTCGCGAACGTGATCCGGATGTTGCAGCCAAACATTGACCAAACAGGACCTGCAAGTTGTGCCAGTCGCTCTTGGGTGTTAAAAAAATACAATAAGGTTTCGATTATATAAGGCATCAAGGGTTCGAGGATTAGATTAGATTCGGTATGTACAGTGTATCTACTTGTCCTCGAATTGCACTCGGATTCAGCTTTTTTACACCCAAGAGTGAATGGGAAGGAGTCTGGGAATCAGTGGCAGGAATGGGAACTTGGGAGAATAAGATGAGTGATGGCCACGGCGACACTGCTAGCGTGTAGCCGGTGTTCATGTACGCCGTCAAAAAAATAAAAAAATAAGAAATCAACACACCAAATGGCGCCGCGTTGCCAGCAGACAATGCGGCGCCTCAAAATCAACCCGATACTGAGCTTGAACCTGCAAATCGGCAGGGCGGGGGATTTCTGTAGCAGCACTAGTGCAACAGCGCTCCAGTGTTGAGCCGTCCGAGAGCCTCGTCGTTAGAGGGCTTATGGTGTGATGAACTTGGAACGTTGCCCATGAAGGCGAGTCCGGGAATCCAGAGGTGAGAGCATGAAGAAAAATGAGAAGAGGCGGCCCCAAACGAAAGACTAGGTTGGATGTGCCGTCGTTGTTGATGTGTGATGGAGGCAAGAGAAGAGATACGACGAGAAAAGAGCTCTGATCACTGTCCGGCAAACGCCGAATCGTGAACGAAACGACTTCAACATCGTTCGGAACAGCGATAAAGCCTTCGGAGAAGACAGGTAAGCATCGGAATCCACTGCAGCGAAGTACTTACATAGATCCAGCCTAAATTTGCGGTCATATAACTGGTGTAGGACGTCGAAATTACCTTACATGGCAAGTATACCATCAGGTATATGCCGAGATCGCGCACTCCAGCGCGAGAAACGTCTCCGGCGGCTCTATCTTTTACTGGAACCGATGCCTCACAGTCTAATCCATCGATTCCAGTCCTGCTGAGGGCAGCCATCCCGTGTCATAAATCATACTTATGATGGAAGTCTGTTTTGCGTGCTCTGTTCTGGCCCATGGAAGTCAATAAGTCATTTCATTTCATTTTCTATGATACTTTACAAATGGCTTACGCAACCATTGGGACTACTTCTCATGAATTACCAGCACTCACGGACGCTCTGTTCGCCCACCATCGACGACGACATCCTCGCGATTTGGCGGCGGCATGGACCGCAAATCCGGACAGTGATCGGATTCGTTCTCTTGCTCTCCTACAACCACCATCAACGACCGATACGCTCTGGACATGCAGCCACGCCCACGGCTATCGACGCCGACGATACTGGAGCTGTCTACGGCACCCGCGACCGACTTTGAGTCGTCGCACATTGTCACGGAGACCGACCTTGCGTCGTCTCACAACACTCGATAACCACGGAAATACGGCGCGTCGGCTAGGAACTCAGACGCCAGAGCAGCGCCAGCTCCGACGCATCCCGAAGGAGGGCTCTGCCAGGTCGACAGCAGGTGGATTCAGTGCGTTTTGGTCCATCAATTTCTCTCTGCCTAGAAAACCTCATCTGTCTTCCTTTTAGACATCAGCACCCCCTACCACCCCCATTCGCTTCCGCAAACCCTTAAACCTCATCGACGACTACCACGGCCGACGCCGCCGCCAACTCGCGGCGAGTTCACGAATGACAAAGGCGACCAACGCGACCAACGATTTATGGTGACGGCGAGCGCCATATGTGATTTAAGCCTCTTTTCAAGGGCGGGAGTAGCGTTTGGCAGCGAGGCAGCGGAGGTATGTGGTCTTTTTTTCATTCAATTTATGTTCAGCAGCATTGATGGTGACCGGTGACCAGAATGACAATTGAGTGACGGGCAATAGCGACAAAATCTGGCTGAGAATCCAAACGTTGACCGACGGAAATTGGTGCGTCGTCTTGGGCACTCTGTTTATTATCCGGTGCTTATTTAGTTGCCTTGATTCGACAGTACATGCCAGGTCCATGCGGGCAACCGACTTTGAGTCATTGACCGTGGTCACGGACATCGACTCTCCCTCTCATCCCACCACATCACCGCCCTCACATCAAAAGCCCTACTCCAGTCGACGTCTTCCTCACCGCGGAAGCAAAATCTTCCCGCGCCCAAACAATACCAGCCCGATGGCCTCTTACCACTGCTTTTACTACACAAAGGACCTCGACGCGAGCGCGAACGAACAGTCACGACGCTGACTGACACCGAAGCGTTCGGCACTAGCACTCAACGCGCAAGTTGACGTCGAGGGCAATGCTGTTTGGAATTCCCTAAACACCAACCGCTTGCTCCCATAACACGGCTACTTTCTGCTTGCGCCGGTACGTCTTGAACAATAATCACTATTTTCGTTGACGCATCAAAGTTCCTCTAGTCCGTCCCCTCTCCTCTCGCCACAGCCATCACCACCAATATCCTCGCTTTCTGGCCAGTTGACGTGTCGTCCCTCCGGGGACTGTTCGGCGCCGTCTGTGCGCTTCTCTCTACCTCTGGACCGCACAGCAACTACACCCGCAACGCCCACGGCTGTCGACGCCGACCATACTGGAGGCGTTTCGCGCCTCCCAATCCACCGTTAAGCAAGACCGATAGAGCACCGGCTGCAGCTGTCGACAACTTCGATTCCCCCGAGGACCTGGACAAGCGTATGCGCGCGATCATGAACCAGAGCAAGGTCGTTCTGTTCATGAAGGGGAACCCGCGACTTCGCGGTGTGGCTTCTCTAGGCGTATCACGGCGCTGCTTAATGAGCAGAACGTCGAGTTCACGTTGCTTGATATCTTGGAGGATGAAACTGTTAGGCAGGGTTGGTTGTTTTCATTGATTTTTGATCGCCCAGCCTCACTGATTTCATGCAGGTTTAAAGAATCTGAATAACTGGCCGACGTTCCCGCAACTCATCATAAATGGCGAGTTTGTCGGCGGGCTTGACATCGTTCAGGACTACGGCGACGATGCGAGCTCCGACTAGCATCACGAATCTCCTGTTTGCCCTCGATTTCAACGCTCCTTCAGATTTTGGCCACAGCGGGCTCTCAGCAGCCGCAACAGCCGCCCCAGCCTCCACCGTATGCTCGCCCCGACGCATCTGGTTCAACGTTGTCTGTTAATTCGTTGCACAGCTCCCGCCAGCGCACGAACAGGAATCAAAGTGGCAAAAGCATAATGTGCCGTCGGCCAACGGCAGTGTTCATTCTGGGACTGCATCGCCAGCGAAGCATCAACCTCATCACAGTCGTCCTTGTTGACTTCAACATCCGTCCAGTCAATCCCGTATACCACCCAACCACTCATTCCTCGTCCTCGTCCAACTCGTCTGCGACGTCTAATCGTCAGCTGGCTCCTCGGCGTCCACTTCCTCGCCAGTCGCAACCCAGTCATCTGCCACGACCGACGCGTCCATCACCGCTATCTCAGGGCGATTTCACCACCGCCGAGAAACGCATGTCCCGTGATGATAGTGATTTAGCTGCCATCCTTGACACGCCGTGCCAGTATGATTTATAGTGGCGGCGTCAAAGGCAGATTATGACGCGCTTTGTTGTTCAACGCCGCCCAGACTCTGAAGGAAGAGGAAGACGACGACGATGTGTCTCCGTAAAAGCGTCCCAGTCCAAGAACCGAAAACCCAGATACTTATCGATTCCGCTGTGCAAAAACCTGGAGGTGGTACTTGCAGTCCTGATTCTGGCGGAGACGACAGCTCTACCAGGGCACCTTCGACTGCCCAGACGAAGAAACGGGGCCGTGCTGCGTCCCTCTTTGGAGAGTGATGTGATACGGGGACATGCTCCGGTGCCAGACATAGCTTTACGATCAGTATCCTACTACAAAATTGGGTACCGTAATGTAGATTCAAGGGGTACATCTTCTGTCTTTGAAGTAAGCAGTATTTAGTAAATGTGAAGATGCTCAAGTGTACTCGGATGCTGAGGCCCTCGGGCCGGAAGTCTACTTAATGCAACTTGAGTTGGGTATACCGGAATATATTGGATTAAGATGTCTTATAGTTGATGTAGTGGAAGCTGCAGTCTTAAAGGGCTTTCGGAGGCATTAAGTTAACCTAAGTATCATAGCTAAAGACACTAAACTTAAGTTGCTTTTAGAGCTTTAAGTTGCTTTTGCAGCCTTAAGTTTGATGTTACTGAGACATCCGACTTAGGATGCTTAAACGCAATATGGCCTTTCCTGATGCTTCTCAACTCATCAATCCTCTTTTTAAGCTTGGGAGCCACACGACGTGAAGCCTCTTTAGCAAGGCGAACGATGCGGTTCTCAAAGTCGTCGAATTTCTGCTGAATATCATCAGGTAAAACATCGGCAAAGAACGTAAGCCCCAAGCACTGGACGTCGTCAATGAACTGTTTATTGTCAACAACATACGTAGGGATTCGCCACCGGCCATACCCAATTTCAGGAGCATCGGGATCGGACAAGAAGACAGTCACAGGACGGTGATCCGAGTTAAGAGTCGTGTCGTCAATCGACCATACAATACTAGTGTCAAGGAGGTGTTTAGAGACGTAGATGCGATCGAGTCTAGAAAGAGATGGCGGGGAGGAATTATCAGCAAATGTGTAGTCGATAATACCAGGATTGAAGGAACGCCACCCATCCACGAGACCGAACATATCACGAAAGCGGCGGAGGGCAAGTATGACTGAAGAGTCATCAGCAACCCAAGAACTGCGGTCCATCGGATCCTCAGTATTGTTGGTATCGCCTGCCAAAAAATCGGGAGCGGGAAGGTGTCGTTGTACCCAAATGCGGGCCAAGTCAATCCAGAAAGCACGATTTTCAACATAAGAGCCAGACGGAGCATAGACATTGAGGCCAGTCAAGAGCTTGTTTGAATGCCACGGATAGCGTACAAGAATGGCGCGACCCGGAACAACAGTTACGAAATCAATATTGGAAACATTTGTAAACCTACGGTTGAACACGAACGCGACACCATTACGCCGACCGGCATCGTCAGCGTCGCCGGAATGGAAAACCTTGAGAGTGCGACCATACATCTCATGGATGTCCTTGATTAGTTCGTCAGTGGAGTGTGTCTCCTGGAGCGCTAACACACCCACTTTATCAGTCTCCATCTCACGATGGATAATATTCCATTTGTTGTTTACGGTACCAGTCAAATTCCCGTGTCCTTTCATGTTTTGAGATCTGAGTTGCAGGGAAGCAGAAGTCTTCTTACGAATTGGCGTTGATTGAGTCGTCTGTTGTTGAAATCGAGGCAACGGATCCGTCTCGAAATTCATAGGCGAGGAGCCTTGGCCAGTACGGCGCATCTGCGGGGTACTTGAGGCACCCGTGCTATGAGTTTCACGATTAGGAGACGCACCCAAAGGATCGTCTCTCGGTGTGCCACTCGCAGCTGAGCTCCTCCCCAGCGCAGACCTGATTCCGCCATCCGTCGTCCTCAATCCGTCATTGATAGCAGAGCCGACGGAATCTGGGCTCACGGAACCTCCAGATTGAGGAAGGCTCGAACCAGAACCGGGCATCCCAGTAGTAAAATGAGTAATGTTGCTATGTGTGTATGACATGGTTGTGGATAAAGAGTGAGCGGCGCCGTCACCTAAGCCAAGAGCCATCATCATCGGCGTGGACTAACGAATCACACATCAATTCAGGCTCTCAAGCCCCACGAACCGAATCCAGGCAGCCGTTTAGAGAAAACCAGGCAAGAGGACAGGACAGTAAGACCATAAAGAGAATGAATTTTGCAACCTAAGTACTAACTACCAATATGAACACAGCCGAAATACTGTAGTGTTTCAACCATAACTTCGTGGCCTGTGACCCGATATGGTGTGAACCTACAGCGAACAGCTTCGCGATCAGGCACAGAGGCGGGAATTACCCAATTGGGACATGCCCACCGTTAGGCGGGCCCGAAAATTTCCTTTTTGAGCGAGGTGACCCTGAAAATGCTGGCCATGATGCAATATCTAGTATGTATAGCTTCGCTTCATGAGGCCCCGTGATCCAATATGAGAATTAACGGTTGAAACACTACAGTAAGAGAATACTGTACATAACAACGTAAATACACGTAACTACACAGCTACTCACAGAAAGGGGAGGAGACCACACAGAGAGACAAGAACGCAACTACAACAGAACTAAAACCGACGATCACCAACAGGCGGAGCACGAGGGGGCTGAGGTGCATGGGCAGGTGGCAAATATGATTTTCAACCCGTAACCGACGTAAAGGGACAAAGCCCATTTGGATGGTCGATGGAGTGACAACCGGAACAGGTGAAAGGCTGGGGGGAGATCTTACCAACACTCCAAGAGTCGGTCCAAATGACCAGAGAGGAAAGAATGTCCCTGAACCGGGGAACGACGACGGCATTGGGATTGGACGAGATAGGATCCATGTGAACATGGAAGATGGACTTGGTGACTCCACCAGGAATGGAAACAACAAGCGGAGACATGCGCATGGAACGTGCAATGGTCTCGCGCCATTGAATGATGGTCACCGTTTTATCGACGCGGAAGTGGGAGTTGTTTACAAGAAACTTGTAAACCTTCTCCGATTGGACAACGTGCTTGGTAATGGCGGCAAGAGCGAGCTTCGAGTGCTCAGGATCGTCGGCGTCAAAGGTGGTGCCATCAAGGGAGCCAACGAAAGTAGAAACGGGGAAAGGGTTTGGCCAAACATGGAGGCCGAAATCAGGGCCGACGATGGCGCGCTTCGCGACAAAAGAAGCGATGTCTTTGTCGCCAAGGTCAGCCAGCTCAACGAGGAAAAGGATGGAGCCCGAACCAACGCGCGGGTCACTGACGTATGGGGGAACGACAACAACACTGCTTTTGACATGTGGCAGGATGGCGTCGCGAATTTTATTGACCAAATAGATCTTCTCGTCATCATTTCGACAACCCGTGAAGCCGTGAGGGGAAACGAAAATGGAGCGAGGACGGCGGAGCCAGGCGTGGACCTCAGTTGGATCCTATCATGACGTGAGCACGCGGGAAAAGAAAGAAAGAAAGTGTTCACCTGGCGAGCGACAAGCGCAGGGAAATACGAAACAGTCTCAGGAAGTGAGCGGATCTCATCAGCAAGAGCGTCGCGTTCCGTAGGTGGCTCAGGAGAGACACGTCTACGCTTGTTTGTGGTGACTTGGGCGTAGGACGGGTTTGAATGCGAGGAGCCACTTTGAGACGCGGGCGCAAGAGACGAGGCGCTCGGAGCGGAAACAGCAGGCCCTAGAGACCTCAACGAGTCAGCGGATCACGCGGATATATCCGTACTCGATCCGCTCGGGCATCTCGGAGATCCGATCCGTATGATCCGTAGACCCGTGGCGGGTCGGATCGCATATGGATCGCGGATCAGCCTCTAGAGGCACGAGTACTCGTCGTGAGTACTCGTGTTGACTCGTGAATATTTAGAGATATATTTTAGCTTAATTTACAAATTTTTACCAAGTCAAACGGGCCCTTGCATTGCCCAAATGAGCCGTACGCGTGAATTCTCATGAATTCTCACGCTCCGGCGATTGCCGAGAGGCCGCGTAAGCCTCTGATCGATGGCTAGATCTCCCTCATCTCTCTCTCTCACCACAACGACCACCACCCAGCGAGTGACGATTGTCGCCGCTGCCTCTCTGACGATTGTCAGGAGGCCTCTGGGGTGTTTCCTTAGGCCCTGACTGTGTGCTGGGCTTGCTGCTGTCTCTGTGACAGCAGCAACGGACGACTCGAACCACAGCGCCGACTTCGGACGACGACGACGACGACTCGTGGACGACTGGTGGAGGATGTGCGACGCGGTAGCGGGGATGGGTAGCGGGACGTGCGACACGGAGATGAGGATTCGAGTGAGGATGGATGGAGTATTGACGCGGTTATGAGCGGCGTGCGCGCTGATGGAGCGACCGCGACGACGACAGCCACCACCCACACCCTCACCACCCACACCCACATCAGCACACTACCTTCACCTCACCACACTACCTGCATCACCATCTCCACTACCGTCATCACCACCATTCTGACTCCCATATCCTCCCACCACCACGCAGTCCGCATCATGCGCGGCTGAGTGTCCCCGTGCCATTGCCCGGGGATGCTCATCGCGCATGAATGGATTTGAGTGTGTTGAATACTCGAGTTTACTCGAGTACTCGACCCGCTCGGCGATCTCGGTGATCCGACTCGTCTTGATCCGTAATCCGTGGCGGGTCGGATTAGATAAGGATCGCGGATCGGCAGTTTTGGCCACGGGTACTCGCGTGATGGATCGCGGATCTGACCCGGGTTTGACTCGTTGAGGTCTCTAGCAGGCCCGTCTGTCTCAAAGAAAGCGAGGGCGTCATCAATGGCAATATTGGCGGAGATGACACCCTCAGAGTTATCCGGGTCCGCTCGAAGGTTGTCAAGAGCAGCGCGGCCAGTAAGAATCTTAAGCTTTGCGAGGCAAAATTTTGAATAGGTGTCGGGGGAGTACTGGTCGAGCTCGGCGGCGCGCGCAAGGAGATCGTCTGCACGGCGGACTAAACTGCTCGTCGGGACGTGCGAAGACGACTGAGAGATGAGGCCGCTACCACTGTCGGGGGCAGGAGGAGGAGTCTGGGGTGGGGAAGGAGCAGGGGAGTGGCTGCTACGAATGTCTTGCATCACAGCGTCGAGGTCGGCCATAGCGTAAAGGATGAAGAGATGGAGTAGGCGATCAGTGGCAGAAGGTATTTGTGGAGAAAAGCCAGACAGAAGGCACGCGCACACGCGCAGGCTAACCTCAGAAAGTGCCTTAAAAAACATTCAGTATCCAAACGACAACACTCGGCACCACGGAGAATGCACAGATGACAACGGGAGTGGCCAAAATGAACGCGACATAATAGCGGGACTCGGATTAGCGGCGAGACTGGGGGAAGGATTGAATCCACAAGCTGTAAAAGCGGGTACATACTCGTGCTGTGGGCAAATAGCGATAGCGAATAGCGCACCTTCCTAATTGGGATGATCGCTGGTTCAATCCACGACCGACGTTCCACTTGAATCAGATTTTCAGACGGCCAGCGGCGCCGTGTCGGTGTCGATGTACAACGGTAAAGTGATTCCTCAGCGACAAAATAGGTATAAGAATGTGCTTTTATACCTTAAACCTTGGGTATCAGCCTCTGAGTCTCTGAATTTGAGGTTTTAGAGCTCATCAGACCGGTTGAAAGGGATCTTGAGGTAGAACTTCAACATTAAGGCGAAGACTAGCCCAGAAAACAAGTTTGAAGTATTTAGAGGTGTCCAAGCAGCGTCGCTCACGTCGCTCACCCGGCAGACTCATATGTACATCATGCTACAGTGCATCTGATGCCTCACGGATACTCCAGACAGGACCATAGCATGAGCTATAAGTGGCTGAATGCTAATTTTATCGAAGGAGGCAGCAGAACGCGCCCAGAAGACAAGAGCGATTACCACCCGCCAACGAAATAATTCCTTTTCGAGCGCGCTATTTGGTCGGCATCTCGGCATTGCGGGCATTCCCGCTGGATAGCGACCTAAAAGGGAAACTCCCACGATTTTCCAGCACCAGTATCTGAATGTCAATTTCGTGGATACCGGGCGTGACTTCAAGGTTCTGATGGTTCTCAGATGATAGATCTGGTCCATTGAACACGGGTAGGTACCAACAAGCCAGCTGAAATAGTCACCTTCCTCTTCTTTTCCCTTCCTTTCCTCCTCCCTCTTTCCTTTTTTGGATTTCTTTTAATTTTTTTTTATTCAGCCCACAACACCAGTATCTGGCCGTAAAAGCAGCCATTCAGTACTCAAAGGACGACACATGATGGCATAGAGAACGCACAGATGACAACGGGAGCACCTCCAAAAAGCGAAAAAAGGCGAGACGCGTGCATTAGGCTGGGGTAGGATCCGAACCGCGGCCAACGAAACGAACAACCCGCCACTCTGGGGCGACTCCAATCGTGTCAGACGACGACAGTCTGAATGCCGATGAAAAGGAGGCCGTGCAATAAAGCCATAGCCAAACAGAACCCTCAATCAAGGCTTCAAACTTGACATCCTCGTGACCACTGTCAAATTTGAAGCCAGGAGAACCCTAACCTTAATGAGAACCGTGCAGCCAGTGGCTCGGTCGCCTTCCACGACGCTGACAAGCAGCCAATGCGAGAAACCGCATCAGGATCACCAGCAAGTGACACAGCAAGACGACGGCGACAGCGCGGAGACCACAACGCCAGCGGAAGGGACGGGTGAACGAGCCCGCGCCCCAGCCCGCCTCAGCACGACAGCCATGAAGCAACGGAAGGCGGCAGGTAACCTGTGGCGACGTACGAGGCGCCATTTATACATATGGAGCCCCGCACGTCTTGGAACCACACCCCGCCCACGCAAATTTACGTGGGAAAATCCGGCCATGGTGGTGGTCACGGATCAAGGAGCCTTCCCCTCGAGGCCTTTCTACTTCAAAGCCTGGACATTCCTCCCTTGGACCTCAAAGCCGCGTCAGCCGCCTTTTCCAGTTTATCGAGCCAAGCTGTGCTGGAAATCAAAGCGACCGAGCTTCGTGCGGCCACGGTCACTGCGACAAGGCAACCAGAAACGGGTTTCGGACGGGCGAGGTGATGTCCTCAGGTGTTTCAAGGAAATTTACGGTAGCTTCGGCAGCTGCGTGCACTGGAAGCCATGACACCGCCTAGGACCTCATGTTCAACACTCGTACAGACGAAATACAGTACCCTGTCATCACATGGAAATGCGCCGAGCTTGAGCGCACTTTGTACCATCGACGAGAGCACATCGACCTTTACTACCAGCATCTTGTGGACGCCACTGTTCCCATCGAGCTCACAGGCGGGGCGATGGCCGAGGTAGGTAGGTAGGTAGGTAGGTAGGTAGAAAACCGTCATGGGTCCCATTGAGGAACGACGGGTGCAGGCAATGTTATCGGGTGAGAGCTACCACCCCACTCCCTGCCTCCCCGGAAGTGTGCCAAATGAGCTCACCGTTTTTCAGGCCGTAGATCTGGCACTTGATTATGTGAGTTTCATTGCTCAATCGCAGTCTTCGCCTGACGATTAGCCAGGGAAGGAAAAGTTCGATACCTCGAACTATCGCAATGCACGTCTGCTGGGCTCCGTCGCGCGCACGCTGTGCATGCTATCGCTGCTGTTCAACTCGAGTATTCTCCCTTTTCATTGGACATCGAACGTGCGCCTCTTAACCTCCTGCCCACCGCACGGGAGCTCGGGGTTGCCGTTATCGCATACGCACCGCTTAGTCGTGGGCTTCTCGCCGGTCACATCAAGTCTCTGGACGATTTGGCGCCCGACGATTCTCGCAGACAGTTCCCTAAATATTAGCGCGGAGAATTTTCCGCAGATCCTCAGGCTGGTAGACAAGATTGGCGACATTGGGAAGAATCGCGGGGCTACACCAGGACACACTGCGCTGGCGTGGATATTGGCGCAGGGGAGAGAATGTCTTTCTTATTATGATAGGGACCTGGTGCCGGTTTCTACCTACCTACCTACCTACCTGTGAGTTTTCACCATTGACAGTTATTGTATACTTGCTTGAACCTGCGACGGCGCCGGGGTGAAACTGGAAGACTCTGCACCTCGTACACCACTGTATGACTAGAGACGAGCAGCAAAGGCGTTGCCGATGTATGTTTGTATCCGGTATGCCGAACTACGTAGCCCGCCCAAATCGCGGTCAGAAGCATGGAACCCTGGATTGTAAAAATTACATCACGGTGCAATCACGGTGCGTTCCCGTCTGTTGCCTTTATCCCATAATAACTTCAATTTAATAAGTATTTCATAGTTGAATGCATGGATACCAGACGCATTTTCACTGCGATCCAGATTTCCTTGCGTCCTGCCTTTACCTCGAACAAGGAATGCTTTCTGTCGGCACGCTCATTTTCGTCTCTCTGAGACCGCTAATCAAACTGTACTTACCTTGCTTGCTTTATAATGGTACTTTCTGACCAGAGATCTAGGCTACTGTGTGTGGGCAGCGGGTTCATCGTCACCAAGGCAGATCTTTTTCCAATGGTTGCCGCTAGAGGTGCGGGACAGATCGCTCTGGTATGTACTACAATACGCCTTGGAAGTCTGATCTTACACCCACTAGAATATCACAACGCCATGCCTCATGTTCTCGAAGATTGTCCCCGCATTTGACTCCTCCAACATCGGTGTACTAGGTATGTCTCAAGTCTCTCAATAACGCTTGTCCTTCAATTTCAGATTACTAGGACCATTGGTCGTTATCGGCGCCATATACCAGGCTTTGGGTATTGTTATTTCCTGGGGCGTTAAACAGCTCTTCTGGGTTCCCCATCGTTTTAGATATGGTATTCTCGTTGCAGGTGGCTGGGGTAACTTTGGTGACTTGCGTGAGCTTCCTCGCACTCATACACGCGCTGGTCTCAACATTAACACTAGCAACGGCTGTCATTATGAGCATCACGGGCCCATCTCCCTTCCGGGGCAAATCAGACCAGGATCTAGCTGTCGCGTACATTTCTGCATTGGTGTTGTACTATATGGTGTGTATCTAATCACTCTAGTTCTTCAACCCAAGCTAATGGCAATCCAGCTGACGTTCTTTCCTCTAGGCGGTAACCGTTTGATCGCTCTGGATTTCAAGGGCGCCGATGTCGAGCCCGAAGAAATTCGAGCGGCGATGAAGCGGAGACATCAACATATCATTCGAGGAATTAGTCGTCTTATTCGACGGAATACCCACAGGAAATCCGACGGCGTGGAACTGAGCGATCTTGAGGATAGAACAAATGAGAAGGCTTCAACTCTCCAAGCCAGCAGAGTCATCGAGCAAGAACTTAAAATAGAGCCCGAAACCACCAGTGCGCGCCCTACTATGCCGCTGCGCAGACATGTCTCCCTTTATGATGAAGTCACGGTCGTCGAATCGGCCTACGTGCTTACAAGACCGCCTTCGTCGACGGGGTTCATCGCAGAGGAAAAGATAGAGTCCCCACCACCACCAGCACTGGCCGTCCCCGAACTCGGCCGCGACAGTTCACAACCTCCCACGTCTATTCACGGAATCGAACATGACCGCGTGGAAGAATCACCGCCCGATGTGACTCGCGCTCGTCGCACCCTGCTGATCCTCAAGGGCATTCTGCAATCGCTTTGTATGTCTGCCTCGCTCTCCATCCTCATCTCGTTCCTGATCGCCCTCATTGAACCTCTCAAAGCGTTGTTTGTTGCAGTCGACGGGTATTCTATGCCCTCTGCACCAGACGGTGAACCTCCATTGGCGGTGCTATACGATTTCGCGGACTTCATGGGTGCTGCCAGTGTTCCTCTGAACCTGGTCTGTTTGGGATCGGCATTGGCGAGGCTAAATGTTCCGCGAAGCCAGTGGCCGAGTCTCCCGCTAGGCGCCATCTTTTCGTTAGCGGTGGGAAGGATGATCCTGATGCCAGTTCTTGGGGTGTTGATTTGTGTGGGATTGATTCATGTGAATTTTATTTCGCAAGACGACAAGGTGCTACAATTCATTTGCATGTAAGTCGTCATCTTGCCTTTGACCCGCCTTGGCTGAATGAATGAATAGATTCTTCTCTTGTCTGCCGACGGGAACAACCCAGGTCTTTGTCACGCAGGTATATAGCGGCACCGGCGATGCTGAGCATCTTTCAGCTTTCCTCATTCCGCAGTATATCTTGATGTTCTTGTCCATGACAGTCCTTTCTGCGTATACCCTTCAACTCATCTTCTAAAGGTCTTGACATTATAAAACATTTGGCTCTGGGACCGTGGATCGATCGCTCGAAAGGCTCGACCATGGTGATACCAATATTTTACAAAATACAATACACTACACCACTGCTAAAAAAAACAATGTTACTTAATCGGTGATACAGCTGGAGGAAATAACCTGTAGCTAGCGGTCGCTGTCAAAGAAAGAGATACCCAAGGCTGAACATCATCGTCGTGCTAGGCTTGGCTGTCGTCGGCAACGCTGGCATTTTACGAGTCTTGTCCGGATGGGCGAGACGAGCGAGTGGTCGGCGTGGCGGGGCTGGGACGAAGCTGGGTATGTCGCCTCGCGGCCCGTTCTGAAAACATGAAGAGCGATCAGGGTTAGGGTTATGTCTGATCGCCCAAACGTGATCAGGATTTTCTTCGCTTAACTTTACCCAGACGTCTTTACCACGACGACCCAAGACTCCTTGCAACAGGAGACGGCGAAACTATGTTAGTCGCGATAGGACCATTTTTATTCCTTGTGTATCGAACTCACTGTTTATAGGATACTTCGTTTGTAAATTGACCACATTGGCACCTCCCCTCGCATAACACATATTCCCTTGGTCCTTCCTGCGAAGACACGCGAAAACACGAGGATCATGCTGTTTAAATTGTCACTGCCCGACGTCATCCCACCCTTAATGACTCCGGGCACTAGCGCCTCGCAAGGACATCTATTTCCCGGCCCTTGGAGGATTTTCCCTCTTACAGGCTCTGTCGGTAAGTGCAAACAAGACGCGACCATTGCTTTTACTCACGTGAGAGCTGAACAAGGTTCCCGAAACATTGAGATACTAACTGATAAATATGTTTGCTATTTTTGTTCTTGTATAATGGATGGACGACTTTCTATCTTTCCAATGCGATTCTGGGTGTTCTGAAGATTCGTTCTGAACATGTAAGCGATTTTGATGTCCCACTGAGTGCGAACGTTGAAGAGAATTGGCGGATCGAAAATAGGCACCCCTGAAATCACGGCTTGCTTCCTACCATGATGACGAGGGCTCAAAGTCCTCAGTCACTCTCATTGCGGATGGTGGTGTAACAGACTTGAAACGCCCTTCCCATGTCCCCTCGTCCGCCGTGGAGACTCCCATCACCACCCGAATAGAGTCTCGGGAAAGGACGTCGTAAAATCTGATGGTTTTTCTGATTAGCATTCAGACGACCAGCTCTCATGCAACATTCAGGAGGGGGCTCTAGTACAGCAAGTACTAATGGGCAACCGCGCGGCGGTCGAGATCGTCTATCTGATGCCTGAGTCTATTAACCTGTACGTGCTGCGATGTTAACTATACAGTCTGGTGCCCAGTTGACTGATGAATCATGATTCTCCATCTGTCTACCATTTGAATGGGCCTTGGCTATTCTTACCGTTCGCACTTGCCAATCAAACGTCTCTCGCTGTGCTAGAATCTACTCGACGCCACCGCTGGAGTTCGTTCGTCAAGTCAACGGTGAAGTTGAGTACTACTTCTGGCGTCTACTAGTACTGTGCCTCTATTATTCTTCAGTATCGGTGTCCCTGTGCGTCGTTCGGGTTCCAGTGCGCTCTACATCGGCTCTACTCATGTTGTAGCTCTGCTTCCAATGTTCATCTGTCAGTGGACTTCAAGAGTCAAAGTCCTGGTTCCTTGCAACATTAAGCTACGGCATTACGCGTATTCAGGTACTAGCTTCTCGCATTATCCTATTAAAGGTCGACTCAACTTTCCAGACTGGTACATACCAACCTACCTACTATGTCCTCCGTCGCGCAAGAACTTGGATTGTCAGAACACGAAGCACGCCGTCTCATCGGCAACAATCTCAACGGTCACATTATCTCTATCCTCTGCTACGGCCTCTACGTTATGATCTTTGGTGCTACCATGCATCAGATAGGTATGTATGCTACATCTTTCCCTTGGTTCTTTTACGACGACGGCTCACGCTGATGATGCTACCAGTGGCGCGCCACGAATGGCCCCGTCAACGTGTCGGTTTGACGATTGTCCTCTGCCTAATATGGGCCGTGGCGACGATGAGCTTTGGGCTTTCGTGGAATGGGATATATACCACCTACGTTACCCATGGTCAATCCGAGAATTCCGTCCTCGGATTTATATCAGGCATAGGTAGCGGGAACTTCACACCTCAAAGACGCGCCCTCAATATCCTGGGCATGACGGCAACTCCCTTCAATGTCGTGCTCGCTGAACTCACGAATGTGAGTAATGGCATCCTGATACGTTCAAAGCTCACACTGTCAAAGGTTTGGCGATGCGGAGTGATATATAAGCACAATTGGTTTGTCGTTTCCCTTCCAGTGCTCGGTATTCTCGGCGGCCTGAGTATGTGCTCAGCTTCCTCCGAAACTGCCTACTGACGCCAGTGCCACAGTTAGCCACGTCTTCTACATGCTGGTACTGTTCCCGCCTACGACCACATTTGCCGGCACCCTGACACAAATCAATTGGATCATCGTATACTACTCCATCACAGCATCCATCAATATCCTTACGACCTCTCTCATCATCGTGCGTATTATTCGGGTTGTCGGACTAAAACGCACACGCACCTACCGTGGGCTCATCGAGATAATGGTGGAATCCGCTTTCCTCTTCTCCGCCACATATCTGGTGTATCTTTCCCTGTATCTCAGGGACTTTTACCTCCCGTACTTCAGTTCCGCGAGCTTGTACGCGCAAGGCATGTTGAACGCCGTGGCGGTAAGACTTCCCTAATCATGTCTCATTGACTTGTAGACTGATGTACGCACTAGGCAGCCGCACCCACCATGATCATTGGACGCATCATGACTGGAGAGGCGAGTCCGAATGACTCGTGGACGCGAACCTCACTCCCACGTAGTATGCGTCCCAACATGAGTATCGTCGAGAACATTCGTTTCGCCAGCGTTCATCCTACTAGGACGGAGAACTCTGTACTGGACACTGATGTTGCCATCCATCATGACGGCTCGCATCCGTCGACATCGCGAATGGACGAAGAGTTCGTAAGCGAGATGAACGCAGAGAACCTCAAAGGGAAGGCCGCGCACTAATTTCGCAGAAACACTGGCAGTGGTGGTCGCTTCATCTTCAGAGGACCTGTGGAATGAAAGAGAAATTGCAGTGATATAATAGTGGTATTACATCGATTGGAATAGAGAGACACACGTAACTATTCGCAGACTAACTTACTAGACTGAACAACCTGCAATCGGGGGGGAGTCGTCGCAGCTCGCTGGACTGCACTACCATCCAGTTCTTAAGCAGACAGAAGAACAAAGTCTTGACAATTTTCGAGGAGTTAGCGCGCCGTAGCCCGGCCGTCTCGCTTGTGCTAGAAAAAGAAAGACATATGTGACATGTCAGTTACGAGCACGACAAGGATTTTAGGCATACAGACTAGCGCAATTACGAAGACCGGCGTCTAGTGTATGAGATCCGCCTTGAGAAGGCCTCGACAGTGTTTTTGGCGGTTCGGCCCTGTCAACGAGCACGACGAAGTTCGGAGAGATGGTGGCGGTTAATGATCAAGTCTGTTTGGCGATGTATTGGTGCCGATCATTTCTCTTCACATCTTAAGTAGCGGTTTTATTGTCAACAGAACTCTAAGTCCTGCGTTCGACGTAGCATATGAGTACGCCATGTGCACACACAACCGAAAATGCGTACATCCCCGACTCGATAAACCTTCCTTGTTGTGAATTTGAACAGAACAGCGAGACGAGCCGATTTTCTAAAAGCAAACTACTTGTTCGATTCACAATAAGAAGGACCTAGCAACTAACCCTACCATCCTGGGCCGATTAGGGTTATATCGGACTCCGCTGTCCTCGTTCGAGCCGGGCACGGGAATGTAGGCGCCTCAACTCTCAGATCCGGCTGCCAAGATACGCGCTGCTGCCCACTCGATCTCGGAGAGTTGTAATTGGGAAGTGGCGTAAGGCCGTGTGCCTCATAGCCATTTCGCGCTACTCTAGGTCTGTTACGAAGGTGACAGAGTGTGCAGCAAAAAATGAGGCTGACTAGGTAAGAAGCAACGAGCCTTGAGCACCTCGGAATACTGGGAGAAATACACTCACTGGTGGCGCAGAGAATGACCCATAGCGGCAGCAGTTTATTGCTGCTACTGGATACTCTATCAGAATCCCAGACTCGAACGATGATCGATGGTTTAATCTTACCTGGTGGACCTCTCGCGGATGTAGAGGTAAATGTTGGAATATATTGAAGTGCTCGCGTGCTCCAGCATGTTCACACGTCCATATGGTCCCGACGTGTCTTCTCTTTGTGATCTGTGCGCCACCTCTTAGCTTACTCATCCTATGTGCTATTCTTAGGTATATGTTCTAGTATTTAAGTAGGTACTCGGGGATGTATTCTTCACTCGTTTGCTTTAGAGCCAATGCTACCTGTGCTCAGCAAGCGTGCCCGTTCCGCTGACTAGCGCGCGTATCGACACCCGCGTCGCGTGTTTTCCAACAGTAAAGAGTTGATTCGGAGTCTGCGGGCATCGTCTTTCGTTGTAGTGGCTGAATTATTAGGAGTGTGTTGAGGGCGGAAGAAGCTGAGGTGAGAAGAACTAGTGTGATGGGGGTAGGTGCCTCTAGATTTGTATCTTATATAGACAAAGGAGAGACAAGGTCCGTGATGGCAACAATCCGCGCAGCGTGTAAGTACGGTCGATATGGAACAATAGCAAGAACAAGGACTGCCGCATCTTCGACGATACTCGGGCATGAGAGCAAATTTTATACTCTAGGAAAGACCGCCTGAGGCTTCCATAGGTAAGGCGGTTCAGGAGGCATGATCCCGAGCCCAAGTCCTAACGACGACGTGAAAGTTCGAAAAAACAAGGCTAATAAGTTGTAGCAGTTCGAAAATTGCGTCCCGTTCAAGTTACCACGAGATGAAGAGATGTTTCAAGTACAATTGATAAGAAGCAGCAAGGGCTCTGAGGGAGTTACGCTGAAGTGGCACCAGGTGAGGTGAGTGTAAGAAGGGAAGAAGATGAGAGCGGGAATTGCCGAGGCCCCTCTCTGATCAGGCCTCCCACAAATATCAAGGCGAATCTTATACACCACCGCGGTTCAGTTATTGCCAAGTGCTTTTTGCTTCGGATGCATGCCAGTGTCCGCCGTCGACCTCCTTAAGAACCGCAGACCAGCAGTCGAATCTTCCGTGTCTGGCATTTCGCGGTAAGCTACGCTGACCGTGGAAGCAAGTCAAAGTTGTCACAGTATATATATCGCTCGCTCTGTCTCGCCTCAATGTGCTTCCAGTCAAGAGCAGTCTCACCAAGGGACTTCCAGGAGACCGCCATTGCCAAGACTGAGCCCTTGCCGATCCCCCGCTTCACTAAAATGTGGGCGACATTCTTAGCCTCTCCTCCTCCTCAGAATGTTCACGTCGCGACCTTCGTCTCTCCTACCTCACTTACTCTCTTTCACAACACTCATCCCCTCGCTCGCCGCCGCACATTCATGACAATCCCTTCTCAGGTTTTCATCACAGGTCAAGGATGTGTGTGTCTACCTGTCTGCGCGAACAATATAAATATGGTGCGCACCCTCTCGTCCGTCTACTCTTCCTTCCTCTCATCTCATACCGTATTCTACTCAGTCATATTTATCTTTTGTAAATTGAAGTACCTGTCGCAGTGAATGCATGTTTGTCTATTCATTGTTCAAAGTACTGTGTCCCGAAATCAGTGCAATTGGTGGGCCAATTAGAGGCAACATGAAGCCGTAAGGACAACATATATCTAAGCCACCTCTTTGGCACTTTCTCACTAGTAGAAAAGATGTTGTTGGCGCATAGCTTTCAGAAGTCATAGATTCACACCCCAACTCTCTACTAATCATTATATTCCAAACACTAGCATCCAAATCTAATAGTACAACGCATAGCTAAACTGTAGGTAGATAGCATCTAAAATGATCATGATTAGGTCAATTACGCGTCATCAGCACTGCACGCCCTAGGTACAGCATATCCATTCGTGCGGATCCCTCCACCCCACGGCGTCTTGCCCTGTACATCCGCATCCGTGCCCAACCCACGCGACGCAAAGCCTGTCCACAACTCACAAAAGTTCTCTCCACCCGTCAGCTGCTCGTCTGCCTGGATAATGGCATCACGGGCATCGAAGAACGACGGCCGGCATGGCTGCAGCTTCATACCGTTGAGCACGAGCTGAACAATGAGTGAGTTGCCGTGCTTTGGGACGAGCGGCTTCTTGCCGACAGCGGGGCGGTAAAAGTCGCCCTCAGGAACGGATCCATCAGCGAGAGGAGCGGGAGGGTAAAGCGTCTCGGTGAATCCGTGCTTGGCGATCAGGCGCTGCGAGACGAGCCACAACATCTGCGCCCACACCTCGCCAATAGCGTGCACGCCCCAGTATCCAGGCTTGTCGAGCGTCTGGTACGTCGAAGGGTTAATGGTGTCGTTCAAAGAGTAGGGATAGTTCCTGATACCAGTGTCGCGGTTCGCGGCCCAAGCACCCATGGGGAAGTCGTGGTAGTCCTTGGTGCTGCGGATGGTCGTGGCCAAAAAATCACCCCAGCCTTCACCCATGCCTCCGCTCTCGCCCCAGCCCAAGCAGGATGAAGATGCCGGTCCACCAGTGAGACGCGTGCTGAGTCCGTGACTCAACTCGTGGATAACGATACCAGCCTCCAAGTCACCATCCCTGAATGGGACAGCCGTGTTCCAAAGGTACATCCTCATACGACCGTTCTGACCATCGGGCGGTGTCATAAAGTTGGCGTTGTTGTATCCCGAACCGTCCTGGGCGTTGGCGATAACAGCGTCGTTGCCTTCACCACCGCGGCCAAAGTTGTACTGCTGGAAGTTGCCGGAGACTTCGTCAAAGCCGTAGCGGTAGTAAAAGTCGTGGATCATATTGGAGGTGTAGAAGAGCTGGGCGACAGTGGCATTGATGTACTTCTGCGCTTCGTCCTGGGCATCACCCTTCTCGGTTTCCTTGGGGTTGTAGGTGTAGTCGAAGGCGAGTCCCTTACCAGAGTCGGGACGGTAGTTGTCCACAAAGCTGTTCTGGCCCTCCCAGTTCTCTTGCGCGAAGACCTGTAGAACGATAAGTACATCACAGATAACGAGTGACGGGTATACGGACGTTATTACCCCAGGTCGTTGTGGTATTCCTCCAGAACTCCTTTGTGTTGAGACGGACGCCCTTGAGCGAAGGATCGTTGGAGTACGGGAGCGAATGCCAGCCCATGGGCGAAGCCAAGGTGTCGGGGTTCTCCTTCACCAGAGAGCGGTTACCCTCGGCAGGGTCGTTTATACCCCAAGCGAAAACGTTGTAGGTAGCGGGTTCCTTGGAAGGCTCAGGAGTCGGGATCGGCGCGTCAGAGGCCCAGTCAACGACGGAAATGATGCGATGCGGTGAGGTGGCAGAGACCGCAGCGTCGTACCAGTTGTCCTGCATCTCTACTTGGAACTGCGAAACCATCAGTCACGAAATTAAGAAATAAGCGGGATTACACGTACGCGCCAAACGAGGTTGAGGTCAGTCGACAAACCGTCCTTGCTGGGAACTTGAATGTAACCGAGGCTCGAACGAACGGGGTTGACAGCGTCGGGGACCTTGTCGACGTGCATGAGAACAGGCTCGTCGGGGTTGGTCAAGTGATGCTCGGGGGTAACAGTCATCTTTGCCAAATATTCGTCATAGTTGGCGAGAATGTCGTTGACCATAAGGTCGTTGGGAGTGGCAGCGAGCATGAACTGGAGGAGAGCAGGGCGCACGTCGGACATGTCGACGGGATCGCGGAGGCCGTGGAAATCGTAGGGGAGCTCCTTGCTAGCGCAGTTGGACACGTGGAGGTGGGAGAGGGGTCCAAAAAGAGCCTGCACCTTGGGGTGGTTCTCGAGCGAGCCAAGGACTGTCTGGCCCTCCGACTGCAAAAAGTTGTCAATGCGGGTCCTCATCTCTGACTCGAGCTGGGAGCAGTACTCCCGGTGGGGGTGACGAATGGAGTCGAGATCGGGGTTGGTAAAGGGCGCTGGAGCGTCTCCTTGGTAAAACTAGAGAGGTGTCAGCTGGGGTAATAGTGTAGACGAGACGACGCACAGAGTTACCATAGGAGATAACCAAGCCGTCCTTGATATTGATATTCATGTCGCCGTCCGCAACCTCGAGCCCATTGATGAGCTGGCGGACATAGACATGCGTGATGCCCGTGTTCCTGTCCGTATACGAGTCCTTTCGTATCCGGTACGAATGGGTCTCCGACAGCTGCCCGACCAGCACGTCCTCCACGAACAGCCTAGCGACCTCGAAGGCGTCCGTATACGGGCCTTGCGGCACGAACCCATTCGTCACTATCGAGTACGGGCTGGAATGGTAGACAGAATGGGGGTGGACAGGGCCAAAGCCGAGGGACTTGCGTAACCGCCCAGCACCAGACGACGAGTGCGCCGCCGCAGCAGCAGCGAGCGACGCGATGAGTAAACAACGCATTTACCGAAGAGAGAACGACGACCAGTTGGTTTGTAGGTAGAAATGGTCAAGGGATGGTAGTGGTGCGAGTTCAAGAGAGCTGGGGAAGGGTACACAGCTTGAAACGGCCATGATAAGCAATAGGGACACGTTACTAAAAGGGGTTACATGCCGGTTGCCGCATGACGTACGATACGCCACATTTGGGCTTCTGCGCGCTGTTGTCTCACTCTTTCAACGCGGTATCCTGACGTGACCATCCAAATACGGATGTCTCTGCCCGAATTATGTATACGCGCGTACTGACACGCCTCTTTCGCGAGGCACCCCAAAACAACCCGTGGCAGAGCATAATTCCTGTCGACGATAAGCTGAAAGCATAATAGTGCGATAGCATCGGACCACGATGCGTACCATGACCAAAAACTCACAGCATGGCCTTATGGTCTAGTCGCATGATTCCTCGTTTGGGTTGGACATTCGAGGAGGTCCTGGGTTCAATTCCCAGTGAGGCCCTTTTTTCTTTCCTTTCCCTTAATTTTCTCCGCCACACTTAGTAAAGATTATCCGCAATTGTGCCGAGGACGAATAGGAAGCTAGCATTCAAGTATGCTTTCCTATCAGTAATACAAAACTCGTCGGCAATCATCAACGCAGCCTTCTCCCCAATCGCGATGGCTATCGAAGCTGTGTTCTATAGAGTCGCTATCAGCATCTGTCCTACCTGCTTATCACGCCAACATTCAACGGATCACCCGACAAATCCACCGCCTTCAACCTCCCCACACCATACAACCACATCGCTTTCTTCCCTCAACTGCATAGAACGATCAAAATCTTGGAAGAGGAAGTACCTAGATACTCACACCCAACGAAAGACGACCAACAACAACTGGAATGGCCAGCTTATCTCTCGCCCCAATCCCTGCCCATTCAACCATCGCTCCAGCGGATCCGACGACTCGTCTGACAGCCCAGACTGTTTGACGGTCTCGTGATGAGAAAGGGCAGCAGACGTGTTTCTTGAAGCGCCGACATCGTTCCTATCAACGCTCAGTCAACGCTAAAGTAGGAACGCTAAGAGAGGTGTGCTCGATGATGACGCGCTCGACAAGACAGGTGACCAAATTCACGGCGCGGCACAACTCCCCTCTGTTTTTCGTAAACGGGACCAGTTCTCATCCATCCTTTGGTACAGGCGTGTGCTATACGTGTATCACGATGCATTTGTCCGGCTATGTACTAACTTAGTCTAACAGTTACTAACTAATACAATCCGTTCTACCAATTCCGCTTGCAGGGCTCGCACGCCTCATGGCAAAGTTTATATGTACGAGATGGCGCACACTGAGTAAACGAACTTTAGTGACTGTACTGTGCGTTATCTACGCTACAGCGAGCTTCCGCGTGCGCTCTTGTGCTTCTGTCGAACGCGATGAGGGCAGTCTCTTGACAAATTCTTGCGTAAGGAAGCTGCCTATGGTCCTGAAGTATACGCTTCTCTTTCTAGAGGGACATCTTCTCCCCATTATACGCGCAAATTGACTCACCGTGTATGGTGCGATCGTTCTGGGCTGGATATGCGAAAATTGTTTGAGGATCGAAGGACCTCTTTCTCGGACGAGGATTCGAAGGGATGGAGAGGCTGTGGTGAGGTGACTGACATTTTTGATGAAATGTGGGAATGCCATACTTGTCGTTATAGTTGTAGGACTAAGCAGTGAGAGGATGAAAAGACTAGAGAACGGAAGAGAGCATGCCGTGAAGTCCTAGACACGAACAGAATCGAAGCTGGAGAAAAGAAGGAAAGGCTACGCGGAACGCCGGTTAGTCAAGGGAAAGAGCACTACGACGATGCACGACTGCAAATTGAGATTGACAGAAAAGTACTTCTCCGCCGTCCCTCAACAGTGTTATGACGAGTCTTGCGTCGACGGCGGCGTTTCTCGTTGGCAATCAGACTCTGCTTGTCTTGAGCTTTCTGCGCAGCACCCGTACCAACCGTAGATGAAAAGTTGGGGATGACCGGGAGACCATGTTCGAAACACCAATGTCCTGACGGTAGTGACTGTGGGGATTACCGACCGAGTCAGGCATCGGAGGAATGTACCACAGAGTTGGGTGGCTGACTGGCGGCTTTGAGACGTGTGGGCATCATGATGTATGCTGGATTGGGACGACCACCAGGCAGCGATGATGTAGATGAGATGGAATTGTTGTGTCGGTTCTGCCATGACTGCATCGGATAGGACTGGGTCCCAATGTTGGGTGGACGGCTCCTGCTCCGTATTCTGCTCATGCCATTCGATTTTCATAGTGTCATGCCCGAGCCACAGAACGAATACAACGACTGTGCGAGTCATCCAGAATCGAGTGCCGTAGAGCCTAGACGCCTGTCATTACCCCAGAGCAGACGACGACGAACCACCGCTACTACCTGAGAGAGCCGCAAGACACGTCGGGATCCACGGCTGGAGTGGGTCGAACATTGATGATTATAGCTACCTAGTGAATAGAAACCATGATGGTGAGCAAAGGTACACGATGGGGTGAGAGAACAGACAGGAACAGACGGACCTCCTCGGGTAGGAAAGAAACGACGGGGATGGGCAAACATGGGGACGATGTAGTATATATATTGCAAAGCGTAATAAGACCACAAACGCAAAAGTATGCGCAGAAATGCGAAGAAGAAGCAAGGAAGGCGTGCGGGGTACTGCCATGAACACGGTTCATGGAGGCCCAGTTCACTCTGAACAAACATGGGCGCAGAACGCGTACCAGTGGCAGTAGGTGCCATAGTTTCTGGGGGCATCTCGATGCTAGGCAGGCTGGAAGGACGCACTCGCGTCGTCGAGAATCGCCAATCTAAACGCCATGATTTGACTGTCAAGCCTTTGGAAGCGCTGGTAAAAAAGGTGGTATAATTATCCGCGTACGTATCTACGTTACATGGAACGAGAGTCCGTTCCATGTAATTGATTATCAGAAACAGCATTCGAGTTCGCAAAAAAAAAAAAGATGATCGGCGTTTTAGTTGAGAAAGGATCGCGCACGTGATCTGCAACTCCTTCGCGTTTGACCACCGTCTAGACGCCGTTACTGGGAAATTTCGCGCCCGAATTCTGCGTCTGGACGTTATGATGTTTTCGTAAACCATTCCTACGGCTATATCTACTTCTGGTGGCAAGTGCAGCCATGTTTCACGTGGGTGACACGCCTCGCGTTATTTGTCCCCTAGGAGCACATACACGCCTTTCGCACTGGATTCTGGAAACATAGATGGTGTTACCATATGCAGACATTGCCATCCACGCGTGTTTCCTTTCGCCTCTTCAAACCTTCGTTCTTTCTCGATTTCACGTGAGTGGGCCACAGCTTTCAATTGCAAGGCCCATACGGTTGTGTGCGTACGTTATAGTTCCCCTCCTTTTCTTCAAAATTTCTCATCAATGGCCCTTATTAACCTGAGGTGAGTCCCAGTATCTCCGTTTAGGATCTGTTGGCCTCGAAACTGTCACCTCCTCCTTTGCCATCTTTCAGATGCGGTATAGCTCGCTGTTAAACTTAGACCTGGAACTAGTACCAATGGGCCAAATACCGCAAGTACCTCTCTTGCTTGCATTTCCCCAAGGCGCATGGGTAAAGGCAACTCTTCTAGCTGTTTCTGCGACTTCTAGGCTCGTCCTCGTATGGTATTAGAAGGTCACCCCATTATCTGTCTGTAGCTCGCAGATGGTAGGCTGCCACTCTTGTTTTCCACCCGATTCGGTGCGGACGAAATAAAACTATCGGTCTATAGACTATAGTCGCGCTGTCGTTTCAAAATTGATTCCACCTAAACCTTATTCCAATGGCCATTTCCGGTGATTGTCCCGGAAAGTGGCACTATCATACAGCACCGGCGGCGGATGGAGCTTTCAACTGTCCTCTCGTCACTTGTGTATACTGCTAAGACCATCTGCACTTGGTCCAAATGCGCTTTGATCGTCTAGGTTCGCTGGCCCTTGAGGATTTGATCGCTTCGAATTGGTGGCCCTTGGACCATTGGTCCGTGTTTGAATACCGGTCCAAGACCCGGCCCATATAAACCATTCATTCTCCATCGACCGGCATACTTCCCGACTTTTCTTATTCCCCGGAGAATTCGCCACTTCCCAATGTCCGACGTCGCCCTCAGTGTCGTGTCTGCTCTGATTGCTGCCAGCCTCTACCACATTGAACCAGAGCTTCTTGACATGGACGTGGACGATGAACAGCCTGACGTCGTTCTCGTAACTCCCAACTCGTCAACCCTTTTGACGCTTCGTCGGACTGTCGCTTCCGAGCCGGGCATTCTCGCCATCCTTCGATCCAATCGTCGCGTCGCCACTTCCGAACTCAACGACATCTGGACCCTCATCTATCAGCTGAGACAAGCAAGGGAAGACGTCTATCGGTGCATCGAACAGCATAGACCCCGGCCAACGAACGAACTTCGAGCCCTTCGGCGCCAGCTTCAGTGGCACATCAAACTGAGGCACGCGGTAGTTTCCACCAAATCTATCCGGAACATCCCGTACGACATCCTCGTCGAGATATTCAAGCTCTGTCTTTCCAAAGACGACATCCACGACCCAAATTGCACCCGCTGGATGATGATGCAAGTCTGCTATACGTGGCGCGACGCCATTCTCAGCGTCTCAAGTCTGTGGAGCACAATCTCATTACGCATCCCGATCATGACGCCAGCGGAAATTCAGCGCTTTAACTTGCATATCCGGCTTAGTGCGAACCGCCCACTCGTGATTTTCGTCGACTACTTCGTCGCCGACCAGAGCTTTCCTCACTTCAAGTACTCTTCTCTCTATCGGCCAGCATTTGACGCTCTGCAACTGCTCCTTGCCCAATGGGAGCGTATACGAGGCCTCCACATCCGCGCTAGAGGGAATTCGTTCGAGATGAGGCTCAACTTGGCATTCCGTAGTCTTCCGATGCTAGAGGAGTTGACTATCATCTCGCCGGGCCATTCATTCAGTAGCGACTACCTCCCGCTCCTCGCCGTCGAACGCCTCAGACGCGTCCGATTTTTGCCGTATCCCCGGTCAAGCACTGGTCAACCGCTTTGCATGGGCGACAAACTTACGCATCTACATGTGCTGATCGATAGCAATGACGCTTTACGAGTTCTCCAATCGTCATCGACAATCCAGACGTTGCGTATTGATTATCGCTCTACCTTTAATCCCCTCCAAGTCTACCAAAGTCGCGTCTTACAAGCGGTGTACGAATCCGTCACGGACCTCAGCATCAACGAAACTCTCCTCCCGTTCGTGCACACCCCGAATGTTCAGCGACTTCGCATCAATGGACCTAGCACACCGACTCGGGCAGCCGGGTTCCTGCGACGCTGTGGCCAGAACCTCAGCTACCTCGCCGTCACTGGCGAGTTGATCTTGGACGCCGGCTCGGCCACCATATTTTCAGCGCTCCAGGGGGTGGACATCAGAGTGATAGATGTCACGATGCATCCCCGGGATATGGCGCGTGTTCTTACTACCGTTGACCACCGTATCCAGACGGAAGGACCCGGCGTCTTGAGTGGTTTAGAGCAGTTGATATTGAGAAACTCAATGCGGACGAAGGCGTCGAAGGAATATGCTGCGTGGAAGCGCGACGAAGTAGAGGCCGTTGCAGCAAGCGCAATGTGCTTGACCGACGTCACTATTGAAATTAATGTCAATGCAGCGTTGCCCGACGATAACTGGCAATTGCTTGCAGATGATCGGCTCAAGGCTTGGACCTGGAGTGATTTGCCTAGCACTGAGTGGTAGTTAGAAGTAGTACATAGGTACGCAGTACGTATATCCAAAAATGTCTCGATATACTGATTACTTAGATAAACAATCTTCTGAACAAGTCATTAGAACGAAACAAATGAAGGTGTACCATTTGAAAGCTTCTACTGTCCACGCCGAGACTGGAACAAGAAGCATTTCTAACTCCAGAGAATGAGGCAATCATTCTGGATGAACGGATAAACGGATGGCAGGCAAGGCGCAAACCATTAACGAAGTCATATGTTCCTCAGTCCCGTCCACGGGATGTGTGGCCCCTCCACTACAAGTTCGGTACTTCGCCACAGCCAGCACACAGCCTGTTCAACACAGAGGAAACTACTAGAAGCTACATCGTGAGAATCAAAATCGGCCCGGGCTGACAAGCAGAATAGATCATCTGGTTCGAGAGTGGACGCGCTCCTTCGTGCCTCTCTCCGAGGATGTGGCGCAGCCCGTCGACATGTGTTTCTACCATCCGGATGCCTGTCGATATCAATTCCATACTGGTAGTAAGGAAACACTGCAAAAAGAACAGGCGGCGGTAGGTAGGCAGGTGGGTAGTAACCTGGAAGGTTTCGCACTCATGTGAGCGCAAGTACTAGATGAGGGCCCAAGCACACTCGCACTGCAATCTCATCATCAAAGGCGATATCTTAACCCGATAAGTTGACAAACGATATGGTGGATCAGCATCGTGGTGCGTGTGGTATCGAAGTCGAAGAAACGATCATCCGTAAAGAAAGAGCAATGTCAACAAGTCCACAATCAGTGGACAGGGGACTTCCCAGACGACTAGAATTGAATGTAGTCGGATAAGATGATCGAACAAGAAATTAAAAGCATCGTATGCTGCTCGGATAAACGCTTTGGGGTGCGCATGTACAGGTAGGAGTAACAATACCCCAAATTCCAGTTTGTACGGCAGACATGGAACTCTGCGACAGATCAATCACCACAATGGAGATCAAGAGCCGCACTTACACGTATGTACACGTAAAAATGTCCTTGAAGAGGCCCAAGGATGTCGTTACCCATGTACATAGTGCTAAAGCCGCGAATGGTCGACGTGGAGTAGAAAGAGAAAAAAACCTCGGGAAATGCCGACGGCAAGTTCCTGATCCTCCTCCTCCTAAGGCTAGCACGTCGGTCGCGTTCCGAGTCCCCGTTTCCTGAAATATACTTGGCGCTCATACACTTATACTTCAGTCCACGGCCGCCTTCCACCAATCATTCCGTCACTCTTTGTATGGGGGGAACCCTGTTTCCATGTCCCAATGACTGGCCAGGATCTCTACTATGCCTGCTCTTCAATTCAATCTAGCTCTTTCTCACACTGAAACGGACCGCCTCGATGTCTACCAGTGGCGCGACAGGGCGGGGAACGTGGAAAAACTCGACAAACACTTTGGACGCCGCACGGGGCTTACGGTGTCTTCCCACAAGGCTGCACTGCATTGCAATTCAGTGGGAGTGCTATGGCGCATGGTCGCTCACGTCAAGCTTCCGTCAAATGCAGGTCTGTTTCTATACGGCCATTCACTACCTCAGACCTGGATGGGCATGCCGTTCACCGTCTTGATACCAAGTGTGCGAGGCTGTTCCCGACGCGAATCCCCAAGACTATACCTCAATACAGGAAGGTCGTAATGGGATCCACTCCGAGGGCTCTATGTTCCGGTAGCAGTGTGAGATTAGCGATAATTGACGGAGCTCGGAGAGTACGAGCTTCTTGGCACGCGCCCCAGTTTCCCGTTCGTTGAGGTACATTCTACAGGTCGTCGCATGTCTCGATTCCCACTCGGCTACCTTCCGATTCCATTTCAATTGACAGAGAAACACCCCTTCCACCGGATGGATGGTGTTTGCGTCAACTGACGCTAGGCCGCCTGCACATCTTCTTCATCGACACGCATGCGCGCCCCCTGAAGTTCCAAGACTCTGTGTGTTTATCGATCTTTGGGCGTCTTCAAAGTTACACCCTTGACAGGACGAACGAAGGAAGCACAGGGATGTGGAAACAAATTGCCGGCCGACTTCTGCATACCGCGCTCCACAAAACATAGTCGCAGTAGTTGCCTTTCGGAATCCTCCTCGCGAGAGCCAAGGTGTTCCACTGGATCTCCGTTTCATCTCGTACAATACTCTGGGTGACCGACGCTGATCCAATCTACCTGTTCTGATATGTCGCGATCTTAATCGAACCCGAAGAACGGGTCCAATTTTACCTTAAATAGCACGTATGGAATCGCCTGGGGTCTTAAACTATGCGTCATGCCACTCGAGTCCCTGTAAATCAGCGATTTCGCGTTGGACTTCTGTAGGGATGGATGGCAATCCCACACATGGTGTAACTTGTGGGGTGGAGGGCGCGCAGCAGCAGCATAGGTGTATTAGTCTACAAGTGAATAGAGCACGGCAGTGATAGGAAAGAGCTAAATATGTTGGACCAAGAAAATGCGTGTAGATAGAGGAATCCTGGAGCTTGTGATGTGGAAGATCATGTGGGCAAGATGCCTGAGCGAACAATTTCGATACGTTTTGAGGGTTTGCCTCCCAGACTTCCAAGAGACTCGATAGTCTTGACGACGTCCATCCCTTCAGAGACTTCACCGAAAACAACATGCCGTCCATCAAGCTGGAGTGGTTACCATTCAGTAGCTAGTCAGATGTCGCAGAGCGGACCTACCCAAGCCGTCTCAACCGTCGTGATGAAAAATTGGGAGCCATTTGAATGTGGTCCCGCATTGGCCATCGACAGGAGCCCAGGTTTTGAGTGTTTACGACGGAAATTCTCGTCTAGAAACAGACGGGTCCGAATAAGAGAATGGAAAATGCCCGCAAGGCAAGCAGAACGCACCACGGAACTTTTCCCCATAGATGGATCTTCCTCCCGTCCCGTTATGCGCAGTGAAGTCTCCGCTCTGGATCATGAACTGGAAGCCTAGTTAAGCTTTTGAACCATCTAGATGACTATAACGCACCCCCGGAATGACACGATGGAAGCAGCATCCAGTGTACCCGAAACCGTGCTTCCCCGTCGCCAGTTCGCGAAAGTTTCGAGCCGTGTATGGCGTTACCGTGTCATATAGGGAGAACACGATTCTGCCCGCAGGGCGTCTGTCGATTTCAATGTCGAACTGGATTGGCGCGCGTCAGAGATGGGCCGCTCAAAGATAAGTAGCACCTACGAAGACGTTGTCCCTAAAGATTTGTCAACGCGGGGAAAATAGAAGGGTGCAACCACGTACATCAGAAGAAAAATGAGTAGGAGACCAGAAGTGACACTGCGTCTGCACGTCAGAAAGTGGGAAGTCACCCTATAAGAGGAAATGCAGGGGAAGATGCGGGGAAATGATACGGATTTCATCTTTGCCAACCGCGCCTTATATACCGGAACGCCACGATTATCTGGCGACCTGATTTGACCCTTAAATCTGATGATGACGTAGCTCCATACAGTCACCCTTCTTGTCCCGGGGACATGTTCGGCCTAGAATCCGGGCGGTATTAGAACACGGTCCCCAGGAAAGAACATCAACGCCTCGGTGTAACGCTTGGCAAGGGCGTAGTGCTAATCATGGCACCCCACATGATTGATCCCGACTGCACGAAGCCACGCAGTGTTCGCAAGAATAGAATGTAGCCCTCGGGGAAAGCAGATCTTGCGTATGTCGTGAGTGCGGTATCATTTCATTAGACTCGCGGCGGCGATCAAGGTGACAGGTAATGCACCACGACCTAAACGTTCATCTTCATCCTCGCCTCAATCGAGGAGTTCCTCCGGAAGAGAGCACTACGTGTCAATCGATAACGGCCCGTCGTGGGTAAGAGGATGCCGAACCTATGCATAGAACCGCAGGAGGTCAGCATCTCGTACAGCGAATGGGTTTCCTCTGCGTCGGCATTTTACGCGACTAGTGCCTCGCCTCGTGGGTGAAAGGGAACAAGCCGTGAACAAATTGTAATACTCGGACATTGCCACACAGATTCTCGCAAACAGCCGGTGATTGGCGGCTGCCTTACATACGGGCGAGCCCCGCGCTGATGGACGCGACACTAAATCGCCAACGCCCGTGCACCCTAGAATTCCAATCGGTCAGAAACACGGCTACAGCCGGCACTCTCACATACCCGGGTCGAGTCGCACTTTGTGATGTTGGCGGGGTGTGTGTCCTGAAGCTAAGCTGTCTGAGCGTCATCTATAGGTCCGCCGACATCAGAAACATGAGACGGAGGAACAATAGAGTACAATCGAGAGCTTATCCAGACTCTCAGAGTACGTGATGGACCACAACACCTGGCTTTTCGGTGCTAACCGAACCGGCGGTTGATGAAGACTGTTGGAGGGCCATTCGTCACTAGTCAAGCGTGTGAGGACAACACAGCCCAACGCGGCCATTGAACGCTGGACTGGATGCGGAAACAAAAATAGTGCATTGAGTTGAAAGTAATGAACATATTGAGTAAGGGGTGCAAGGCAAACCGGTACTTTGCATGGACCGAGGTTGAAGACGGGGTTTTCAGCACAAAGGCAGTCGGGCACAAAGGGGCGTCCTGCGACAACGGCTGAAGGCTGGGCATGTGTCAGTATCATTATGCACCCACAGGGCAGATGAGGGACCATACGAAATGGAGGATACGGAGCCTGAACGCCACGGCAAGTCCTGAGGGACAGCCTTTGATGTTGGGGGTAAACATTCCTCTGGTATCCCCACAGGTCCCAACACAGCAAGAAATAGGAGATCTTGTGGTAGTGATTTATACCAGTTCCTTAGCGCGCATTGGAGCCAAGGCATCACATCGCTGAACAAATTTCAGCAAAAGACGGGGGTGAAACAGGGAAAAACATAGGCCACGCGACTTCAGGCTATATTCTATGGGTCTGGCAGGTCCTCATGGGAGACCCTTGGAGGGCAACAGAGGTAGAAAGGCGGTAGAAACGACGTCCAGAAACCGGGGATACTGCTAGTGGTCGACGGGCTATACGGAGTTGAAGAATGGTGCCATCTAGACAGTCCGTGCGGCATCCGTCCCACTGGGATAGTCGTGCCCGTCGGCGTCGTAGGTGTTGTCGTCGTCGCGGCGAACAGCGAGCATGCTGATGATGATGGTGGTAAGAAGCAAATGAGAACAACCGGCCGGATCGGCTTCGAGGTGGATCAAGTGACTTATTGGCCTCAACATTCCCAAGTCGTCCCTCTATTTTCTCCTATGAAACTGACAGTAGCCGAATCCAGAATCAGGTACATCAGCCGACTAACTGCGGCTCTCAGTGCTGTCGTTGCCTCTATCCTCGCCTAACACAGTAGCCGGCTTGTCCGTAGCCTGTCCCTTGTCCTCTTGAGCTACGAATATAATCGGAACCCATGCTCGGGCAATCGATTCAACCCAATACTCTAAGTATCAAAAAGGTTCCGCCTTCATAGGACGCCGCGACGCGGGGAATCCCTGGACCACGTTAGACTATACACCTGTCCGCACGTTAATCCATGGGATTTGCGAAGTTCTGCGTCTGCGCACCTTTCTCCTTTAAGGTCTGTAGAATGTATTCATATTGTATTGCTTTTCGCGATATGTACAGCTACTAGTCGTTTAGTCTTCAACTTGACTTACGTTCAACACGACATTTTGAGAGTGACGGCACTCGGGAAACAGGCTTTCTGTAATTCTAGCTGACTTTAAGCAAGGATCAATGTGGCGCATATATCATTAGTTCCCTCCGACATTCTATCGAAAGTTGCCGAGTGCCAACATCTCTAGTGACGCTTCAAGCGCATCAAGTCTTCAAAACTACGTCGCACAGATTGAAGCTTCAGAAGTCTAGAAGATCACTACTCGAAAGGCATGTTTCCAGTGACTACGGGGTGGAAACAAGCTTTGCGTATAATTTATTCGAAGGATTTCTGGATGAGTGTAGGTTTATGGCAAAACTACGGGGCCGCTAAGCACTGAAAGCAGACTCAACATAAGCTTGTCGTCAAGCTGTCAATTCTGCCTAGTAAGGGAGACGAGCTGAGCACCTGTGTGCAGCAAAACGAACATGGAAGTTCTACGCCAACTACAAATCATTGAGTGGCAGTCAAGTTAAGAAAGGTCTTGCTGGGATTCGAACCCAGATCTACCCATGGACTGCCTGCAGCACCGCACCAGAGACTCGAGTGCGGGGACTGCAGGCTCTTGACCGGGGAATGTTTGCCATTACACCACAAGGCCTAGCTAGACACGGCTATCAATGTCATAACATGATGGGATTGGAAAAGAACTTCAACTTGCGGAGAAGTCAGAACTTCTGACCTCGGAGGTCGGCCCGAATCACGTGACAGAAACCCTAACCAATTGGCGCGCGTCTGGTCCTTTCCCGCCGTCGTCCGCTCTTGGCCAATAACTCTTACTTACTAGTGATACAGTCCCACAATGCCTGGCCAAAGTTTTCACGTTCTGAAGAGAAGGCACATTCCCGGAGTGCCGACCGTCGCTAGTTTGTGCCCTGCTACGCGCGGTTTAGTCGCTGTCTCCGTTACCATGTACGGTACAGAAGGCTCTGTGTGGGCCTATGGCACGAACCTCCTATATCACAAATATTCGGTGGCCCGCTAACCTAGAACTTCTCTGCCCAGATGAGATGGAAGCATACAAGTCGACGATCGTCGTGTGAACGCGACCTCTGGTCCAAGCGCTCACAGTCGTATTCATTATACGTAAATGCACGTTCTTGAGGTACTTCAGTCTTAGCTCCCGCTCCTTGAATATTACTTGTGTTGGCTGATGCATTCTTTGTAGAAACGTCAAGGGCGTTCTCGTCGAATCCGTCCTCTACCCTCGATTCATTGCCTCACGTACGTCTGTCTTTGGTTGACATGGGCTCCTCCTATCCACCTCTGCAGCGATGTCCAAGCTCCTTACCTCTATTCTGGTTCAAACCGAACGTCGTATGAATACGACATCAAGTAAAGCCAGCCTGAAATGTCTTCCGCCTCTACATTCGTATAAAAATGCTCCCTTTCCATCCATGCTGCCCATCGCACCCTGCGTTCCTCCCTTTCTTTAAATCGAAATGCTTCGTCCTATATGGACTGCTCTCAGTGTCGCTCTTTTCTCTATTCATACCGTTCTTGGTCAAGTAACGTCGGTGCCGTATGACCCGTCGCCTTTTGCGACTATAGGATACATCACCGGGTTCGTCTTCATTTCTCCATGTATTCCCAGGGCTTTGGCTTATGCTTATCCTAGTGGAACTCTGAACAATGCCTCCGACGTCCTTTCAGGCGGAACCTTGACGCTGAACGGCAACATCGAACTCGTCATTCCGCGAAACCTCCTTGTCAACACGCCCTCGCTTACCGCAGTAGCTTGGGGCGAGATGTTCACCCCCGATGGTGTTCTCAATTTACCACTATGGCCTGAAATCAGCTGGGAGGCACAGGTCAGGCTCTCCCATTCGTTGATCTCAAGGTCTAAACGGCATTCAGGTTTTCGTAAATTACATCAACGGCCAAAAGATCGCCGGCATCGTCTACGTTTTCCAGGAAATCGCCAACATCAATGAAGGCTTTATCACAGCCATCGATTACGAAAAGGGTGAAATGCGCATTGACGGCACGTTCGGCGATTTGACGACAGGACAGCGCGTTGTTATCAATGATCCTGGTTAGTCACTTTGGTGGTAAATCCCGGCGAGGAGCTGACATTCTGTTTGAAGTCGGCCGTTATGGATTAGTCCACGGCGACTGGCCTCTGTGGACTGCAGACACGACAACCCGTCCGTCGCAGCCTCGACTGGGTTTCCCGTGTGTCTTCCCCGTGTAGATCCTGCCGTGGAACTGGACATCTTGTGCCCGGACTATAACCGACCTGTCGACGCGTCGGGTACGCCACTGACTGGCTTGTCAGTACTCTATCTATTATCGATCTATATATACTGATTTAGATGATCTGTGCATAGTACATTTGCTGCTCCGCCCGTCGCAGCGGGACAGCCCGACCCGAATCTCTTTGTTCCTTGAAAGTTGGCGACTTCATCATCTATAGTGCAACTCTAGTTCAAGATGCTAACGGGGAAAGGCTCCTAGCTGCGTACACTATTGATGCCAATTTGGGTATCTTTACAACACCTGGAACAATGTAGGCGACTTCATTCATAACGATCTATTACGGTTACTCACATGTATCCTAGACCTGCTTACCTGCGGATTGAAACCCTCCAAGCTGGGATCAATGGAGGTGAGTAAATGTCACCCATGACTTACTCTACCTACCCAACGCCTTTCGCAGATCCTGCCGGCGAAATCGCTCAGACACGAGTAAGTCCCCTCTCTTCATTTCCCGAAGGACGCTACAACCTAATCTTCAAACCAGGTCGAAGGCTATATCACCGACGAAACCGCCACTATCTCCATCTTCGTCATCGAAGTCGATCCCTGCACCGGCGAACAAAGCGAACGACTGTGGGGATCCGCCATTCCCCGCACCACCGGGCGTAAAGGGCAATGGCGCTTCCGCGTCAACGGCGATACAGCCGGTCTTGCGCCTTATACGCGGAAGTCGTCGTCCGCGTGTCCGGTGGAACTGTGGCTACTCCCAACTCGATTCTCGCTGGTCAATTCGTCTCGCCATACCCTCCAGATGGCTTCGTCTTCCCGGAGCTGCTCGTCTTTGGAGATCCGCAGATCCCACATGAGTTCCAGCTGTTTGAGCATCTGGTTAACGGGTACGGGCCGTGGCTGGGAGGTATTCCTGGGGTACCTCAAGCGGTGACGGGCCGGTGGTAGGGCAGTTGAATCCGTGGCCAGGTGGGTATTGACATCCGAGCGATACAGATGCTGATGAAAGATATGCGTAGGTGTTGGAACGCCTGCCATCATTGACTGTCCCGTTATCGATCCTCTAGTACCCGTAGTGGACGCAGGTCCCGATATCACTGTGGTCTCTGGCCAAAATGTGTTACTTTCAGGCTCAATCGCGAATGAAGTAGATGGTACGCTGTTCTAGTGGACTATGTTCATGTGTATCTAATGACGGCGTATAGTGGGGAACGTCACCTTCGCTTGGACGCAGATCTCGGGTCAGACTGTCACGCTGGCTGGGACTGACACGATCAACGCCACCTTCGTAGCGCCTATAGTTTCAACACTGACCACTGTCGTGTTCTCATTGACCGCATCGTCTGATGCCGGATCGACTACTGACAGTGTGGCGATTACCATTAATCCCTCTGCTACTGTTGATTTCGTACGTGGATGCATTGCCGTTTCTTGATCTGTTCTTTACGCTTTTAATTATAGATCACATTGGAAGAGGTGTCGTGGAAGAGCGGACGAGGTTCCGGCCTGTTGACTGTTACAGCCACAACCAACAGCGCATCTTCCGCGTTGTTTATGTCTGTGAGTACATATCACTGCGTCACTTGCAGTGAAGGCTGATGACTGCTTACAGGCCACTAACCCGAACATTGACCGCTTGGCAATGTCACCTTTAGGCGGGAACCGCTTCCAGATCGTCGTGTCCGTGAGACCGGCGCCGATGTCGGTGACTGTCTCTTCAAGTCTCGGTGCTTCCACTACAACCTTCACTATTACTTGAGAACTATGCTTTCCATCTTATTCCACGTGTGTACGATTGTGATTCAGAAATTCAGTACCCATACTTCACCAAAGCGTTCCGCATTGATGTTCGATTCGTAGATTCGCTGAGCCGCCTGGGTGACAAGAGTCAAGCTCTGAATTACGAGCTTCAGAGCACATATTGAACGGTATCATAACGAACGATAAGTGGGCGGAGGCCCAAGCGATGTAGATGTGATAGACGTCTTCCCAATACACGTCAGTTCACGTTTCAGATCCGCTAGAAGATGCTTACGACTTCTGGATCTGCTGGCGGGTTCGCAGGCATTCCACCAATAAAGGGATGAATTACATCCACTCCGTCACCGAGCGCATCAGACCGTGGTCCCGCGAAGGCGCGCAAAGTCCCCGCTTCGCGCTGCGACATGGGACTAGGTGCTCGCGTCGACATTGGATCCAAGTCCATATATGAGTTCCCCGAGTTATGGCCGCGTTGCCGTCTGTTGAGATCGACGAGGAGAATGTTGGAGTATCTAGAATGAGAGCAGTGAGCTTCGTCGAAAGGGAGGAGAGCAGTCTCACAGCTTTCCGACCAAGTATATACTGTTCGTATAAGGTTAGCTCGCTTGCTTACGGATGAGAGGCTTGACGAGACATACACTGTTATGTTTGAGTATGCTATCGGAGCTTTGACAAAGAAAGCGACGTGACAAAGCGAGGCGAGTGCTGCGAGAACACTGCTCTGCATGGTGCGACTAACTACGGGGACGAGAACACTTTCATTCAGCATATTTCCCTTGAAGGTCCACAACTGCAGTGGTGTAAGCGACTCAGGTGAGATGATAAGGAGAGACACTCACGAGGTATGAAAATACGCCAGCGATAATATATCGCAGGGGAGCGCGATACCCGACCAAATCTAGTTGCCCAATCAAGGTCTGGACTTTCCCTCGCAATAAGATTAATCAGCTTTACCTTTGCGACGTCACTAAGTTGTTTGGTTGCGCTGACTGACTTCAAGTCGAGAAACTGCATCCGATGTTCGGCGTACTGGGACAGGCAGTTGAATGAGTGACTTACGAGGACCCCAAACGCGATACCGGTGGAACACTGGGCGATGGAGATCTTAGGACAATGATACATCAGTCAAGCTCCATGTTTTAGACGAAGACTCACTAGGGCAACAAGGACCCCAAGAATAGTAAACAGCAGTCGACGTCCTAAAGCATGAATTCGCCTTCAAGTTATCAGCGTTGGTCGCAGGCTCAGCATGAGCAAACCGCACCAAGAAAAATACAGTTGAACGATAGTGGTAACTGGAGTAACACGTTATAGGAGTTCGAAGACAAGACGTCAAGTGGCTGACCGAGGCTGACAGGAATAGCCCTTGCCGTGAAGCTTGACAGTGGTGATGCCAGAGCGACTACATTTCCCCATTCAACGGAAAGCAGTTGGCGCACAGCGTGCGTTACCAAACCAGTCTCAGCGATTTCGACAGCGAAGACAAAATATACTAGTCATGGGATATTAATCAATGTAGTCTAGAGAAGGTCTTCGGAGACAGACCGAGCGCAACAAGAGGCTTGTTGTCTGTCTTGAGGTACCAGATTGTGTAAAGATCTTTTAACGAATCAGAAGAAAGTTTCGTTGCCAGTGCCAGAGAGCCTTACAGACTTGAATGGATAAGACACCGAGGAAGCCCAGTCCAAGAGCGCGCCATAGAGCTACGGAAATCACAATTGATCCCAGAGTATTCGTCTCGAGAAAGGGTGCGCACGAGAGGATCAGTCCTGAGATTGTTATCAAAACGACGAATGAAGCTACAGACAGCAGTCTACTCACACCGTTGTAAGGCTAGTGCAGTGGTGGCCGTCGACATGATGGAGTTCAAAAGCAGATACAAATGAGCGTGGAATCGTCGAGAGAGCGAAGGAGAAAAGAAGATGGACCACGACCGTCTGTCTTGTATTTATATTGTTTGAAGACTAGGGGATCAAGGGGTGGAACTTGACGACCATCCTAAGTTCTTGATGACGTCCACGCGCTCTTCCGACACAGCGTGTGCGTGTAGTTAACCGTCAATCTTGATTGAACATGCCCTAGTGTCGGCATGTCCCACATGTGTTCCTCGGGGAGACGTCGGCCTGATTTCTCAGTGGTGGTGAAGGCATCACACCCGAATTCGAACGAAGAAGATTTCACCAGTCAAAGTTCTCCAGACTCCACAGTGTCTAGTCAAAGTCGCTGGAATCTTCCAGTGAAAGTACAAGAAACAAACAACTCTAAGAAAAGAAAAATGATTAGCACTCGAGAAGCTCGTGTCTGGTAGTCATCTTGCGCGATTGTCCAGATCATGCTCTTCACACGCGTTGTTGATGCGAATGCCAGTGAGGCCGCTCCACCTTCTCGTGGTAGGTTACGTCTGGTATCCCTTGCTATCCGACGCTGACCTAGACGGATGACAATGAATGAGAAGTTAGGAGAGGAGCGGCGTACGACTCGTGTGAAGAGTGACCGCCGTCCAAGCAAAGTAGGAAGTGGGGAGTAGTGGTGCTTCCCCAATTACTTCACATACATGGATCGTGCTCATGAGAAAGCCGAGTACGTGAGCGCAAAAGAGTTTGGAGCACGTGACTGCGGCGGAATCTGCCGGTTCTGAGATGCCCTCAATCCTCTTCCGCTCTCCAAGACTTAGGCTTCGACAAATCTTTCCAAGTTCTATTCCTTCTGCATGCCGAGAGCTGATAAATAAAGGAGTTGACTGTTTCTTCCAGCCCGATTGTAGGTACGAATAGTACGGTGTGTCTCTGCATTTCGAGCGTAAGTACTACGATTTGATATACCTGCATTAAACCCGCAGTTCCTCTAAAAATAACCCAACGAGAACCACCGTTACGGGTACACAAACTACATAAGTGTTCGAAGCCTTGTGCAATGATGAAAACTTCCCTCTTCGAGATTGCTGTCCGCCCTTCCCTATCACAACCCTATCATGTCCTCTACGTTCATTTCGTCCCCAGCTCTTCGTCCATTGGCGATGTCGACGGATGCGAGACGTCTTGACGCACGGAAACATCAGTGTCCAGTACAGAGTTCTCCGTCCTAGTAGGATGAACACTGGCGAAACGAATGTTCTCGGCGATACTCCTCATGTTGGTACGCATATGCGGGAGTGAGGTTCGCGTCCACGAGTCATTCGGACTCGCCTCTCCAGTCATGACGCGGCCAATGATCATGGTGGGTGCGGCTGCCTAGTGCGTACATCAGTCTACAAGTCAATGAGACATGATTGGGGAAGTCTTACCGCCACGGCATTCAGCATGCCTTGCGCGTACAAGTTCGCGGAACTGAAGTACGGGAGGTAAAAGTCCCTGAGATACAGGGAAAGATACACTAGATACGTGGCGGAGAAGAGGAAAGCGGATTCCACCATAATCTCAATGAGCCCACGGTAGGTGCGCGTGCGTTTTAGTCCGACAATCCGAATAATGCGCACGATGATGAGAGAGGTCGTAAGGATATTGATGGATGCTGTGATGGAGTAGTATACAATGATCCAATTGATTTGTGTCAGGGTGCCGGCAAATGTGGTCGTGGGCGGGAACAGTACCAGCATGTAGAAGACATGGCTAACTGTGGCACTGGGGTCAATAGGCAGTTTCGGAGGAAGTTGAGCACATACTCAGGCCGCCGAGAATACAGAGCACTGGAAGGGAAACGACAAACCAATTGTGCTGATATAACACTCCGCATCGCCAAACCTTTGACAGTGTGAGCTTTGAACGTATCAGGATGTCATTACTCACATTCGTGAGTTCAGCAAGCACAACATTGAAAGGAGTTGCCGTCATGCCCAGGATATTGAGGGCGCGTCTTTGAGGGGTGAAGTTCCCGCTGCCTATGCCTGATATATATCCGAGGACGGAATCCTCGGATTGACCATGGGTAACGTAGGTGGTATATATCCCATTCCACGAAAGCCCAAAGCTCATCGTCGCCACGGCCCATATTAGGCAGAGGACAATCGTCAAACCGACACGTTGACGGGGCCATTCGTGGCGCGCCACTGGTAGCATCATCAACGTGAGCCGTCGTCGTAAAAGAACCAAGGGAAAGATGTAGCATACCTATCTGATGCATGGTAGCGACAAAGATCATAACGTAGAGGCCATAGCAGAGGATAGAGATAATGTGACCGTTGAGATTATTGCCGATGAGACGGCGTGCTTCGTGTTCTGACAAGCCAAGTTCTTGCGCGACGGAGGACATAGCAGGTAGGTTGGTATGTATGAGTCTGGAAAGTTGAGTCGACCTTTAATAGGATAATGCGAGAAGCTAGTACCTGAAAACGCGTAATGCCGTAGCTACGTTGCAAGGAACCAGGACTTCGACTCTTGAAGTCCACTGACAGATGAACATTGGAAGCAGAGCTACAACTTCATGAGTGGAGCCGATGTAGAGCAGCGCACTGGAGTCCAAACGACGCACAGGGACGCCGATACTGAAGGCCAATAGAGGCGCAGTAGACGCCAAGAATAGTACTTAACTTCACCGTCAACTTGACGAGCAAACTCCAGCGGTGGCGTCGAGTAGATTCGAGCAGAGCGAGAGACGTTTGATTGGCAAGTGCGAACGGTAAGAATAGCCAAGGCCCATTCAAATGGTAGACAGATGGAGAATCATGATTCAACAGTCAACTGGGCACCAGACTGTATAGTTAATCATCACCATCATCAATTACTCGGCACGGACCTATTTAACATCGCAGCACGTACGGGATAATAGACTCAGGCAACAGATAGACGATCTCGACCGCCGTGCGGTTGCCCATTAGTGCTTGCTGTACTGGAGCCCTCCTGAATGTTGCCTTATAGCTAGTCGTCTGAATGCTCATCAGAAAACGATCAGATTTTACGACGTCCTTTCCCGAGACTCGAGAGTTCTATTCGGGTGGTGATGGGAGTCTCCACGGCGGACGCGGGGATATGGGAAGGGAGTTTCAAGTCTACACCACCATCCGCAACGATCGTGACTGACGCTTTGAGCCCTCGTCATTATTATGGTAGGAAGCAAGCCGTGACTTCAGGGGTGACTATTTTCCGGTCTGCTAATTTCCTTCATTCTTACACCGTCTCTGAGTGCTTTTCCGTCTTCCTGCAAGCTTTATCGTGATGGAATGCAGCATCCTATATGAAGAAATGAGGACTCTGGGCCTCGTCCAGCTCCACGGCCACCGAGGAGGAACTGCTGCGGGCAGATCCACTCTCGAGGGCTTTCATTACTGCGCTAGGAAGCCATTGTCCCTGTCGAGGACATCCGGAGGATGCCATGGTATAAGAAAACTCAGTCACCCGTCCCTTGTCTAACACGATAAGCCTATCGTAGTCGATTACTGTTCTCAAACGATGAGCCACTGTGCCATGGAGGTTAACTGAGAATAGATAACGGCATGCAACATACCAGCCAAAAGCAGACTGTTTGTGATCTCGTCCCGAATAGCCTTCTGAATCTTCGAATCCGTTGCAAAATCGATACCACTCGTTGCTTCATCTAGAACAATAAGAGAGCGGTGTCGGAGCACAGCGCGCAGCATGGCAATCAACTGCCACCATTGACCTGGTTCCTCATGCGACAACGAAAGTGCAGCGACACAGACGTCTCTGAGTCCATATCTGTAGAAAAGTCGTAAATGTCTGGCATCGCCCAAGGTACTGAGCACTGTCCTTAGCCGCTGTGGTACACAAATTGTGCAGGAAATAGGCTGAAATCAGTTAGACACCGTACATCGGTGGAGGGGTAGCCTCTAGACACGAAATCTCGTCCCTCAACTCCCCAATGCGACGCTGGAGTTCCTCGACGCGGGACGAGTAGTAAGATGTTATGGAGTCGGCACGCCTCGTAAAGTGGGATAGAAAAGGGCCATGGACAATGGTTTGCGTAAGGGTAGATCCAGATTTAGAAGCCGAGGCCGTAGAGTGGAGAACATCTTTGTGCACGCCACAGTCAAAGGAGTCGTCTACGGTGGAAGGCGTTCTTTACTACGTCTTCCAACATGGAAACGCGCAAACCATACCACACTGGGTGGAAAGGGGCAGTCTTGGCATTGGAGTCATTGCGAGAGAGGTATACAACCTCTACGGCACGCTGAAAGACTGCTATCGGAGGCCCCGTGGGACACACGTCGCCATGAGAGAAGAAGATGACGGTGGTCGAAAGAGATTCACGCTGGTCACGTTTGCGCGTATGGAGTGAACGTGCGTCTTGCAACCCTAACCCTGATCGCTCTTCATGTCCAACCACAACAAGGCTCCTAACCCGTGGATATTCGCTGGGCTGTCAGTCGCCTCCTTTGCCACCTTTTGGTTCATCCTCAAGCGCCGCGAGACGACCTACCCAGCCTCGTCGCAGCCCCGCCACGCCGACCACCCGCTCGTCTCGCCCATCCGTAAACCCGATTCAGACGCCTAAATTATGCCCGCCATCCTAGACAAGATTGCCGACGCGCTGCATATACCGAGGAAGAAGGCGGTGACGACGACGACCAAGCATGTTTTGGATCCCGCCAAGGTGACGGTGCTGTTCGTCCTTGGCGGACCTGGTGCTGGCAAGGGTACGCAGTGCGCAAGGCTGGTGGAGGCCTTCGATTTTTGCCATTTGTCTGCTGGCGATTTGCTCCGAGCAGAGCAGACTCGTGAAGGCTCGGAGTACGGCGAGATGATCAGGACGCACATCCGCGAGGGCACTATCGTCCCTGTAGAGGTCACCGTCAAGCTCCTAGAGAACGCCATGCTCGACGTCATGAAGACTAGGACAGGCGACAACTGGGGCGACGGACGAGGTCGGTTCCTTGTTGATGGGTTCCCGCGCAAGATGGACCAGGCGGTCAAGTTTGAGGAAGAGGTGTGACCAATGCCGACCGTCTTGATAAGCTAATAATGTCCTTCTAGGTCTGTACGCCCGCGGTGGTGCTGTTCTTCACTACAACGGAAGAGGTCATGCTCGAACGTCTCCTGGAGCGCGGCAAGACCAGCGGCAGGGAGGACGATAATGCCGAAAGCATCAAGAAACGATTTAGTGCGTCTTATTGCCGCTGCATGAAGACTCTCCTAACGCCGATACAGAGACCTATGAGGAGCAGACCATGCCCGTCATCGAACATTACCGAAAGTCTGACAAGGTCGCAGAGGTACGCATGATGTTCGGTGGCTGCTTACCATGATGTTTACTTTTCTCAGATCGACAGTAGTGTCTCCGTTGACGAGGTATACAAGAATACTCTCGAGGCCGTCAAGAAGGTTCTGGCGTAATACCTCATTCTCCCTTAATTCAATAGTAAATCTAACATTCATCTCGACCTGCACGCTTGCCATCTATTTTAATCATTTTGCTTTCACCCACTAAAGCATCGCTCTAAGACTCTTTGCCGCACTGGTTTCTAATAATTGGCGGTAGGTGATCGCGTCTCCACGCACTGGTCTAGTCTCCCGGGGCCTCAGGAGGAAGCAAGTCTTCGATACCACTTCAGTGACCAAGTCGTGGTTCTGCTCCGCAAAGCAAACCGTGAGTAGTCCCTGCCCGGCACTCGACGCTGGATTTTTGGCGCCACTATACGCATAGCCGCTGCCGACCTGGTTGTCCAAGCTCATCAATAGCCCATAACGACATTTACACCGCCGGCTTCATCTAACTACTTATGACGTGTTTTCTGTCGTGTCGAAGCGATGTTGCAGACCCTCGTGGCGAGCACTCCGTGGAGGTGTTTCTTACACAAGATGTGAGCGTACCCATCCACCATGTAATAAATTGGCGAAAATTTGACGCAGACTCTTCGGTTTCCTTCAGCAGTGTTACAGTCTTCGCCACAGAGGACAAACGTAGTCCACCGCACGATAATGGACGGGATGAAAGCTATATTTGTTAACTAGCTTCTGTTCAAACAGTCCTGTAGTTTCGATCTGGACATAGGACTAGGTTATCTCTCCACCAGGCGCATATCAAAGTGAGTTGAGTTATGGGTGAGGTCCATTCTCTTCCGCCGCTGCATCGCCACCCTCTCCTTATTATCAGTTAATCTATACCAGACATTAACGTGTTCTTGTGGGAGTCCTCTTCGACTCCTGAGGAGGATGTTAGCGACATCATACAGATCTAATGTCTTTCTCTCAGTCAAATCCAGCCTAGAGTGTCCGTGCTCCTATTTCAAGCTACATCAACAATATGCACACATGAAAGCTGACTTTGAACTCACCCATCCGAACAACTTCGACGTTGTAACTCCCAATTCGGAGCTTCAGAGCCCTTCTGCGTCTAAGGGCCACAAGATCCCAACGAAGGCTTTCCACACTCCTTCTCTCCGCTGGGAAAGATTTCTTCCACGCAGTCGCGATAACCTCCACTAGACCCGTTCCTTCCAAACTCCATTGGTAGTCAAAGTCGTCCGCCGGATCCTCCGTGACGAGTGCAGTAATCAAAGGCTTTTTGGAGGGCAGCGACCATGCATACACAGACAACCACCCAACCAACGTTTCCAATCTATTCTGGCCATTACCAACAACCGTCAACGACACATTCCTCTTCGCCTCAACCAACTCGGTCAAAACCTGCATAATCGTTCTATCCACATCCATCGCCTTGATTCGCACCGTTCCAACGCGATGGAACACCTCCGGTAAATCACAAGACGCCGTTTTCCTGAAAGAATACACCCATTCGACCTCCTCCAATGCCGGCAGGTTCACGAACCTCAGAAATACGGGGCTCGAGATGACGAGGGATTTGAGCTTTGCATGCACGTAGCGGGGGGAATCGCAGTTCATTGGCAGAACAAAATCGTCGTTTGCTAATGCCTCGTACCGCTGGAGATTGACGGCCATCCCCAATACTTTGAAATGTTCCTCGAGAAGTGTACTCGTGCTGGAGAAGGACGTCAGCTGCGCCCACGGCAGCATATGCGTCGTCGGGTGTTCCGCCCGCGTCAGCTTCACTTCCCTCAGCTTGCTTGCATCCGTAAACAGCTTACTGGCCCACAGCGACGCGCTCGCGTATGAGCAATTGATGTGCACTCGCTCAAGCATGGGGAAGGCGTACGTCTTATCCGTGACCCCCGGAACGTGTTCGATAGGTACAACAAATTGAACATCCAACCAGTGATGGCTGTGCTCGAGAAGCAAACGAGTGTCTTCCCTCTGGTCGAAGACATACGTATATTGATCGATGCAATATGTGAGAGGAGCATTACGGGAGAGGGAGAGGGCACGTTCGAGTGCTTTGGGGCGTGGGGCCGCGAATGAGGTTGTGTGGTGATGTAGAGTCGCCCATAGGCTTGGAAAATGATTGGCTACGGCGCGCCAACGCCGGCAGACTTGAAGTATGGCGAACAGGGGATGAGAGGAGCTGATGTAGGATGTGTCCCGTGCGAATTCGAAGATGTAGAGGAGGAGTTCGGGCGGCAGCTTATTAATGTACATGCTAGGTCCTGAGTTCTGGACAAAGCTTCGGGCAACTGATGAACGTCGACGTACCAGTTTGGGGGGTCGGCAAGATTTTGAAAGAAGCGGTTTGAGCTTAAGGCTTTATAAGCTCTGAGCCTCTGACTCGGAAAGGCTCCTAAACGCGTCCCAAGGCAATTGTGACTTTGCTCCGGGAAGCAACGAATGGAGACGTACAAGGTTGGGATATCAGCATGGGGGAAATGAGCTGAATGCTTGTCGCTGGTTGAACGCTCAAGCTCGGTAGCGTCATCACCGATAGGGCGATGGGGGCGCCAGGAGAACGGGCTAAACGGAGCGCCGAGACATGTCGTGCGCACTGTTCCACTTCCAAGACGAGTTAGCGCGCCGGAGCCGCTTTTGCTAAAACATGTGCTGGCAAAGGGTCAATTCTCAGCTGGAGACTGGCACTGACATATTACATACATGAATGTCCGATTCGGGCCTGCCAACTAGTACGACGAAGTCCGTAGAGATGGTGGTGGTTAATGGTCAAGTCTGTTATTGATGCCGATCATTTCCCTTCTGTTGTCACTATAGGTAGCATACTTACTATTATTACATGCCTCGACAAACAACCTTCCTTGGTGTGAATTTGAACAGAACATCGAGACCCACTACTTATTCGATTCATAATTCAAATAAGAAGGACAGTGGACTAGCACTACCATCGTTCTGATCCCCAGGAGGACTCCGAGGCCCGAGGGTTGCACCGATGCCGCTGTCCTCGTTTGAGCCGGGCGCGGAATGTAGGCTCCTCAACTATCAGATCATTCTAGGCGGCTGAGATACGCGCTGCTGCCCACTCGTTCGCCGAGAGCTGTAACTGGGTGTCATCAGGGTGTCACAATTTCGTCTTAGTGAGTCTTCTATCTTCTTCGTAGACCGTCCTAGACGTCGCCCTCACTTGCACCAGGTAACGTACGCATTTCATTTTTCTCCTTTCCAAAGCCGTCGACGGCCGCCGCCATGACTCCCGGACCACTGCGCAGAGAACGACGTGCAGACCCGACTCCGTGGCCGACAAGGTAGGCTTCTCCCCGCCGCTGCAAGGAGCTCGACGTGAAAGCTAGGAGCCTGAGCCCTGGTCTCTTGTTGCATTGTGCTGATCAAGTTCGACATTAGTGGTGATCAAGGTAGCCATTATTCACCCATTATTGTAGCATTATTCGGTCCTTTCTTTACATACCTCTACTGGCCATTCAGGAGATTTAACAGAATAATGGACATGGGGGCCCATTATTCCTATTACTTCGATGCATAACAGCTCCTCGTTAATAGCATGCCGAGATTTAAGACTCCGACGCTTCCGTGTTGTTCGCCTTCGTGCCGCCTCTTCTACTCCTGCCCCCATTCCCGACCACAATCAGTCATGGAGTTGAGATTTTCTCTCCCTTTGAGCCGTTAGGCATGATGCTGTCCGGAGATTGCAATGTGACATGTGAGAATGGCCTTGAACTTTCGCGGGGCCCAAATTCAGACTCCGCGTTGAGCCGTGCACGGCAACTTAGGGTTAGGGTACCATTAGAGCAGCTCCAAGTACCGTTATTTGCTTCATTATTCGCCTTCAGCTTGACCCCCGTGTCAAAGTAGCCATTAATACACCATTAATCGACTGGTGTTTTGGCAGAGTGCCAGGTTTTCCTCTGCCAAATAAGTACTTGATTAATGGGGTCATTAATGCTACAATAATGGGCCAATAAGTGCTACCTTGACCACCACTATTGCAGTTCTTTTTTTTTTGCTAGCTATGTTCAACTTGAAGTTCCTTTTGCTTTCGTCCTATGCTGATGGATGCTCGCAAATGGCAGGTAAGTATACTAGTTTTATGTCATCATTTGCATCATCTACTTACAAGCTTGAACGTGGCAGAGCCGAACTCTTCTGATCTTGGTACTCTTTGCTCGTTCCTTGCAGAGAGCATGTCATCGAAAAAAGTACAGCAAACCTGTGGCTAACTCCCGGTCTATGCTGATACCTGGTCCCACTTCTCTAGCCCTTCTTCATTGTACTTTCGACGCTTCCTCTCATGCCCACCCACCCACGGGACACTCGAACTGCCACAGATTCCAACCGAGCCTTGTGTTTCCGACCTTGCTAGGACTTGGGCGGCGACTACTGGAGGCTCTAGAGCAGCCTTCTCTACAGTTAAGTCAGTCGATCTGACATGCAGACATACCGCCTACGTAGCGTATCCTAGATCCAACGCTCGGTGGAGCCGCATTGTAAGGGTGGAAAACAGTGCGAGCTTGCCCAAGAGAATGCGATGTCGAGATGCCGAGCGGACGGCAGACGGCAAACTTCAACCGTCGGAAAAAGCCGGCGCGCTTTTTGTCTTCAGCCACGTTAGGCCTGATCAGGTAAATGCATCTTATCCGCACTCAGTACACACTCTCGGCAGCGCATTTTTATGTCTATTGATAGTACGTAAATTCGTTGTTTGTTGTATCCCGTTATTTTCACCATCACTACTCGAGGTTTTCATCTTTCCCTGCTCGGCGAGGTCTTCGCCTTGACGTTCTTAATTGGCGGCTTCCTCGACCGTATTAGTTCCTCTAGCCACCCCGGGTTTGCTTCGTCGTCAATGTCCGCTACATCAAAGCGTTCGGGACGTTGGAGCTTGTCGTGTATATTGTCAAGAATGGTGATTGCAGATGCCTTCATCAAGTCAAGATTGACCTAAACACCTATTTCAGTATCAACCCCCGGTATTTCCGAAAGGCTCACCATGTCTTCAGTGCTTCGAAGACCCGTCCGAGCAGCACTATCCCTTCGCCCGGTTTCTCTGCGAGGAAGGTCTGCGTATCTGCCATTCTGACTAGAGAGGCCCCAGCCTCGATATCTGTCTCTAGCAGGCAGTGCGTCCCCGTAATAATCTCGAGCGCTTATGGTGCTCGAGGAAGTGGGGAATGGGATTGTACTTGGCCCTTTAGTTGCCTGGACGCTCTTGCCTCGCGACTGGTCCAGGAGGGCTGGATCGAGGGGAAATCCCTCATCGGCTGAAGCTGCGGTTATCTGCTGGGACGCGTCTGCAGGTGGCGCGCCAGCTTGCTGCTGAACAGTAGGATTCGGTTTGCTTGACATTGTCGAGGTGAATTGTGGCTGTCAGCTTCGGTGAGAAAGCTTCACGTCAGTGGTAGCTCACACATACCTGAAGGATTTGCGAAAGATTCTCAAGTCATCGTACGCTTCGAGGCCGCGTCGTTAAATGGTGCTGCCATCATTGTTTCTGATTCGGCGTGTTCTGATGATGGCAAGTCCTTTTGTTTGTTGAATGAAACTCGGTGCTGAATTACCCGTTATAGCTGAAGACGCCGTAAGTGTTATTGTGTTACTTCAGGTAGAATCGAAGTCGTGAGTTATTGATGGCCTCGCCATTATTGTCTTCGTTTCAACCAGATCATTAGGATATGTATTATTCATCTTCGCGAACAACAGGACTGGCATTGTGCTTATTCCTATTCCGACTGTTGGTTTGTTGAAGCCATACTTCCGGTAACATTGTCGCCACAATGTCCAGCGATATCAAGGATCGTGGCGTATCCAAGTCGTTTGTTATTGTCCCTATGTCCCTATTGTTCCACATACTGAACAACGAACGAGAATGAGAATGTCAACGAGCGCATATAAGTAGGTGCCTGCGTATCGAGAATGCCAAATCACTACTACACGATGTCGTCTTCTACTACTTTAAAGTCCATGTCCTCTATTTCTTGATGAAGACTCACACTGAATCTTACCCTCGTAGATCAGATCAAAATCAACTCCAGGGTTTGTTCGAATGGCAGCAGCAAAAATGTCAGCTGCAGAAACTGGCTAAAACCGTCGACTCATACGCCGTTCCCCAGCCTGGATCATCCAGTGCCGCACCTCCTCCAGGCTCCACTGTCGGTCCATACTCTGTCACCGTTGACACGTCACTTGCAGAGCTGGCAATGACATCAGACGTCCCTGGATTTGCGATGTCTGATATTCCAGACGACATCATGGACCTATCCAACCTCCATCTTCGCGAGGACCTTGTCCTCAAGGACGCAGTCATGCTCCCCGGACTACTTGAGTTCTTCGGCAAGATGTGTGAAGGCGCAGCGGAAGTTAATACAAAGCTGCCACCAATAGACTCGGGAGATGTCTGCGGCTCTGTAGCGCGCAAAGCAGTTGATCGAACGCACACGGAGACAGTTATCAAATCCCAGCGTGAGCTTCAGGCGTCCTATCAGCCGCGCGAGACTATGGCAGCCGCGGCGACCGTCGCGTTACTCGAGCATTCGGAGTCCGCCTGGGAGACCGACTATCTCTTCTGGCGCGACGATCCGCACGCAGCACGCCGTGGTGGATCTCTACAGTCCCATCTTCTGCTTGACCGAGACAGCATCAGAGGGCAACTTTATCCGGGTCTCAGAGCGGCGGTTGACTCGGGCTTCATCCCTTGTCTGCTTTATCATTTCAGCGAGCAGCCTCTCAGCAATGGGTTGGTGACGGCTCTGGAGGAGCGCTGTCTAAGAGATGAAGATTTTCAGTGGGAGCACTGCAAGCCGCGGGAGAACACCTGTCGCACGTCTTCCTGTAGCGCGCACTTCGCCAAACACGGTGATTTTCCCCGTGTCGGGAGACTGGCGGGACCTGACTCCGCCCTCATCGCGGACATCATCACCTGCGTCATACCTCCATCTGAAGGCTGGGCATCGAAAAATACAAATTCTCAGATTAAGTTTAGAAAGCAGGCGAAGGATCTGCTTACAAAGGTGTGCTTGCATCTACTCTCGCTGAATTCTATAATCTCACTGCTCCCCAATTAAAGGTTTGGACTGGACTCGTTGCCATAAACGGGACATTTGCCATTGTGGGTGACGGCACCAAGGAATTCATCTTCATCCGACGCCGGAAATCACAAACACTCTTCATCTCGAAATGTGGTGAAATCGCTAGAGACCCGTGTAGTCGAAGAATTCCGTCTTACATGAAGGTCCGCATTGGTGTCAATATTGCGGCTACCCTTGATGTCGCTGCGCGTGGATGCTTCTGGCAGCAGGCTGCGCGCCTTGATGTTCAAGTCCCATTCAATGTATGTTTGATCACTTTTCGATCCACGGTTCTCAAGTATCACGTACTAGGCACTCTCGCGACATCTTAACGTGACTGTTCCGGTGAGTGTTAGCATAACGGCGCTTGCTTTGAGAATCTGATTTGACGACGAACACAGACCGATCGCTTAACACGCCACTTCCTTCAAGCACAGACACTGGAGTCACTCTGGAAGCCAACTCCTACTGTTCTGAAACATTTAAGTCACCCTGCTCAACCTTGCCAAGTGCCCGCAGAAGGCGTCATCTCCACAATTAACTTTTCCCAGAAATGGGCTTGTACTGATCCCGGTTTTGTCCCGCCAGCGATCGAGGGAAAAGGCATTGATATCTTCTGCCTCGGTGATACTCTCTATCGAGGGGAGGCGCATCTTCCCATTGAAGTCGAGTCCCTCGTCAGTTTGCCTACAGGTACCTCGGAGTGGGAAGTCGTCAGAGTCCTGACACAGGTTGCGGTCGGAGGTGCCGAAGGAGAGCAGCTCGTAAAAGAATATCAACATCGTCTTCGCATCTCAGCTACCCCGGCATCTCGGATTCTTCCCAATGTCTACGGTATCTTTGGAAACTGTGACCAGGATGTGTACTTGCTCATGCTCCAGTACATTGGAATGCCGCTCAGTCAATACCTTGACTTTCTTGGCGATGCATTTTCCGGAGCTGATCGCCCCGAGCTGATTCGACGGTATGAATGATAATGCTCCAATCACTTTTCAAGACTGATGAGTTCTAGGCTTGTCGTGGAGCTGGGAAGCGCCATCGTAAGCTTACATGGCACCCGCCACACTCACGGTGGCCTGTTCACTACGTCAGACATCTTGGTTGCCTTCAATGATCGTGACCGAACACTGAGAGTCATGTTCAAGAACCTTCGAGATATGCGCTGGTGGCCTGGCACACTCATTGCTCCCGAGGAAGCTTTCTTGCGCACACGAGATACGACCATGATGGAAAAACTAGTGAAAGAGGTGTATGAAAGGTTCGGTCTTAGTCAGAGAACGAGAATCGTGGGCATGTAAAGCATAACATATTAGGCCTGTGCATCTTCATTATCATTCACGAGCGTCCCGATATTAGCAGGCATTCCATCCGTTCCAATAATTTCTCCGTCGTCGATGTATTCCCCACGTAGGAACTTATCCAAACGCGCTTCCTCTCGTTGAAACTCGTGTGCACTTGCCGATGTGGTTGCTCGGTCGAAATCAATGATTGAGATATGGCCTTTGGCATTGACGAGGAGGTTCCATACACGCAGGTCACGATGTAAGACTCCCGCTGCATGAATCGAACGGAGGCTATCCCTCAGTGAATTTCTGTCAGTACGGTTAATAGGGGGAGCTTGACAAAGGCGAGTACACGCACTTATCGCTGGGAGTAAGCTTCGTGTGTCGGTTTCCGAGAGGTTCGCCGTCGTTACTCAATATCAGTGCGCCGACGTTGTGATGTGCATCTTGATAGAATCCGAAGACCCGTGGAATACACTGTACGTTAGCAGCCTGCAAGTGAGAGTATATGGTGTACTCGTGTCGTAACCGACAGAGCCTTTTGAATGTTGTCGCAAGCTTGACAACAACCGGTCCGTACTTTGCATGTGGCACGGCGCCACTAAATACGTCGCCAGTGGCGCCCGTCCCAAGGCGAGTAGTCAAGATCAACGTGACATAACTAGTTGATGAGTATACTTTACTGCGCCTCTTTCCCGGTCGAAGAAGGATCGAAGGTGAGGGCGAATTGTAGATGTCGACCCGAAGATACAGGGCGATAGCAACGTGTCTAGAGAACGAGTCTAGGAGAGCCTACGCAGAGTATTAGCGATCATCAAAGGTCTTAAAGACACGATAGAGGACATTCATCTGGTTGAGCGTTCCCGTGGGCGTATTCGTCGGCACAACAGTCGTTACCTAGAGATATCGCTTGTTAAAGAAATCATGAACCAACCGGGACATTTACCGTATTATTGTTCATTTTCGGATTCGAGGAAGTAATCTGTAGCTAGCATAGGCAGTAATTCAGAACAAAGAAGCCCGACATTACCTTCCGAGTCAATGCGCCTGCAACGTCTTTAGACTGAGCAGTATCCTTGGATGCACGCTGGTCAACAGGTAAGCAGCGTACCGAAGAAGAAAATCATTCTCAACCTTTCCGGCACCACGTTTAGGACGTGGTGCAGACTTTGCTCTCTTGGACGGCTGAGTATCGTCAGCAATGGCTTCGTCGGGGTCAGGAGATGGACGCTTCTCTCCGAGAACCGGAGTCGGGTCTGATTTCAACTCCAGCGCAGCCCAAAATCGTTGCAGCGCGTCATCGACAATCGCTAGATGGATGCCGGCCCATATCTTCCCGTACGCAGGATCCTTGCGTGTACAGACGTCGACTAGCTCTGACAGAAGGAGCGTCTGAGTCTCGCGGTGACGAATGCCAATACGCAAATAGTTTCCGCAATCAAAAATAATGACTGACGAGTCGGCTCGCACCGCATTAGCCCAAGCCTGGAGGAAGGTGAGAAAAGAGCAGATCACTGACGCGGACGAGACCCCACCCTTTGAACGTATTGCGCAGGGTCTCCGTGCCATTTTTTTTCTATCGAGGCTGTAACGCGGCCGGGCGAGCAATAGTCCACTACAGGGGAGTTTTTACGTGAACTCCGCCGTATTTTACGGTCCAGAAGTAGTACGGGCGTTAGCTCAGGGAGTGTCCATGGTGGATGGGGATTGTCGACAGGGCGAGAGACCTTCGTGGCTGGCGGAGGGTTTTCAGTATCGGAATTGGATCCCCAGGCAAAATCCCCCGCCTCAATCAAGGTATCCATGTTGCGAAGCAAGTCATGTGCAGCCGGGCAGAAGAACATGGCAACAGCGAAATGGGGGAGCTCCTTGGAAATCAACACGAGTTTAGGTCGCATTTCGGGAATGAATTGCTCGAGTACGTCGGGTGAGACCACATGATATCTTATGAATCGAAGGAAGAAATGTTCAACCAAGAACGGCGTGGAGGAATGCTGGTTGCAAGTCTCGAGCTGAGATGGTCCCCACGTGAGAGCAGCAATTACATCTGGCTGTGTCACGTGTACGAGAAGACTCGACGCTAGCTGGGATGCGACGAAACCTGCACCCATTTCCTGCGTTTTTGCTATAGCCTCCGCTGTGTTCATATCGGCAGACCGACGATACCAAGTTGGCGGACGCCCAAAGATATCATCGGGAATCAAGTGTCGATTCGGGAAGTTTTCAAGTTTCTCATCGACAAGTTGTGAAAGTTCCGTGAGGAGAGTGGGGTGTAATTCGACGCGTCTCAGAATGAGGTTCGCGTCGATGTGGGTGTCGAGAAAGTTGCCAGGTGAATATTTGGCTGTGGGAGCAGGCACTCCTTCTCGTCCAAAGCGTGGAGGACTGAGGTTCATAAATGCCTCCTCACGCGTCGTGGTCATGGAAGTATCTGCAAGGCTACCAAAGTCAACTAGCATTTGATGGCCCATACTATATTCTCACGCACGGACCCATCGTAATCATCATCATCAGCTACCCTCGTCCTTGATGAACACACCTATGGCATCGTGCATATTTTGGCGGAGATGCAACTGAACGAGGAGATAACGCTCAGAAAAGCTCGGCCACCGAAGGAGGTTGTTATCTGTTCACTTCCAGTGCGTGAGAAATCAGACCAGATTTCGCCGTTACCCTCTTCCCATCATCGTCACGCTTTGCATACGCGTTTCCCGGCGGCACACGTCCACTAGCTCGCACTGGCGCAATTCAATTAACTCGGACACGCGTTTTTGGTTGTACATCAATCGGGACGACGATTGTATGCCATCTACGTTCTGCCCGTCCTGAGCTACCAGGCTCTGCTCGTTGAAGCGCAAACAACACTGGCTTCACAATCGGCAGAGCCGAGTTTCGTGATTAGGCCAGAGTCTGCTTACTACTTCGCGTGGCAAGAGGCGACTCGGATCAACGCATAATCTTCTCCATTTTTGAAGGTCATCTCTCTGATATCTCGCAGTGGGGACTCTCTGATTCCTGCGATGCAGTATTCTTTCCCCATGGGCTCTTATAGTCACACGTGTGTGTCCACATAAATCGCCAAGGCTTTCCCCCGATCCTTCTCTTACTCTCTCACCATGGCCAACAAGACAAACATCCTACTGATCGGCGCGACAGGTATTCCCTATGCACCGTCTTGAAAGTTCCCTTGCTAATCAATGTCTTAGGATACGTCGGCGGCACCTTTCTCCTTCGCCTCTTGGATCACGCCCAAGTTGCCAACTTTGCGATAACTGTGTTGGTAAGAAGTGCCGAGAAAGCAAAGAAACTTGGAGCGTTGAATCTTGGAATCGATGTCGTTGAAGGATCGCCCACGGTCGATGCTGACTTTCCTGTTCTCGAAAAGGTGGTTGAGGGTATAGACGTCGTTTTTGATATGGCGAGTCGTCAACATTGTCACCAATCTAGTCTAACAGTGACCATAGGTTAACAGCGATGATGAAGTCGGAGCGACCAACCTACTCAAGGCTCTCAGGAACAAGTACACCACATCTGGTCAGCCCACGCGTGTCGTCCATATGGTATGTATTCCCTTTCAACGTCGCGCCGGTTCACATACGAATAAACTATACTATTAGTCTGGAGCCGCAGTATGCGCGGACGACGCATGGGGAAAGGATGTACCGCATGCCATCTACGATGACGCCGACGTCAACCAGATGGCTGCGTTCCCAGACACCGCTTACCATCGTCAAGTCGACCTCAAGTTGTTGAAAGCGGACGAAGAAGGTCAGATATCCAAGCCTAGTCACTCTTCTTTTGCCTGACATGTATGCTCAAGGCTATATCACGTCTTACCTCGTCATACCCGGTGTGATCTACGGCCTCCCATCTAACAACCTCGTGGACGCCGGCATACAGAAAGAGAACGCTATTCAACCGCGAATCATGATCGGTCCGGTACTTGCTCTCGGCGGCGTCCCAGCATCGGTTGGAGGAGGATATAACAAGTGGAGCGTTGTCGACTACGAGGACTGTTAGTTCTTTACTGCGCTCTTTTTCTGTTTCCCTTAATCTGACTCTTGAATAGGCGCGGATCTTTGCGTCGTCATCTTCGACCACCTCATTTCGAGTACATGGGTGGACGTCCCGCACGGACCAGATGGATATTACTTTGCGGAGAACGGCGAGGTCGAGATTAGGAAAGAGGTCGAGATTGCTGCGCGTACGCTCGCTTCAATTCGTGGAGGCGATGCTCCGGAACCGAGGGCGCTCACGGAGGAGGAGGTTAAGAAATTCATCCCGGTTAGTGCTGGTTTTCCTTTCAGCCGAGATGCTTCTGTTGATGTGACATTGCCACCAGTATACTCACCTGCTGGCCTCTAACTGTGTCTGTCGGGGTACTAGAGGAAGAAAATTGGGGTGGAAGCCGAAGAAGGAGGTCAAGGATTTCGTGAAGGATATCGAGATCTTTACCAAGTATGTTATGAATACGTCTTCCTAAATGTACAGGGTTGCTTCACACAATGCACTGCCCCAGTAACAGTCTCCACACCGTTGCCCGAGTTCTGAAAAGATGAACACGATGTAACAGTGGTTGTACTTTTGAATATCTGTGGGTGTTTGGCAGGCGCATTCGGCAGGTTGAGCACATTTTCGTCTTGTATTCGCACCATCACTCTAACGACAAGAGGTCGAGTTCCCATTCGAAGAGTATTCAAGAGTTCGCCTCGGAAACCTCTTCGGCATAGTCTGGGATCTGGATCAGGCCTTTTTCGAGCGCGGCGAAAGCTAAACGTACTTTTCCTGTGTTATGAATGGTTCCTGTAATTTGACAAGTTATCGTTGGCAGCTTAAAATCCGCTCATGTGATGATATTCTTGGCCATTCCATGATTGATTGATGCGATGAGGGTTCGACAATTCAATGACTCGCAGAATTGCTAAAACCGCCATTGATTTCTCTGTACTTCTCGTAAAACTGGACGAGAGATCTCCGGTGCACTTGTACAGGGTCTGCCAGAGCAAGGAGAGGGGGAAGGACAGAGGAGGCTGCGTGTTCCATGCCTATTGGTTGTACCCACATGACCGTGACGACGGGTGGTGGTGGTGGTACTCATTCTACCTTCCGCCATGATGGCTAGAACGTCGTGAATTGAACCAGTTCATCAATCTCGCTGGCACTTACATACATAGTCGCACGAATATGGTATGCCTCCCCAACTTTCGAAGAAGCTCTTTTCACGGCCACTATGTCCAAAGTCGACGATTCGAACTCGCGGCGGAGCATCGCCTCCCAATCCACGGAGTCCCTTATTCTGCTGGAGAAACGGGCCGTTCGTAAGGTGGACTGCGCCATCCTCCCAGTCATGACTATGTTCTATCTGTTGTCCTTTCTCGTGAGCTGTCTTCGTTTCGTTGAAGCCTGGTGCTCACAATCATGTGCATAGGATCGCGTCAATATTGGTTTGTTCCCACTCGAAGTCTTTCCGTGGGCGCTGACTTTTGTCAGGAAATGCGCGCATCGCGGGTCTACAGGCGGACCTAGGACTGACGGACCACCAGTATCAGATATGCGTAACCGTGCTCTTTGTGTGAGTCGTCGAGTCGTATACAGGCCGCGTCTCAAGGAACGATAGACCCTACATCTTTGCAGAGCTTCCGGCAAACCTCTTGCTGCGTAAAATAGGCCCGCGATATCTCATGCCTGCACTGCTAACGACATGGGGAATTATAGTCACACTGCAAGGTTGAAAGAATCTTATTTAGGAGTCAGCTTGAATGCTGAATAGTATCCTTAGGTCTAGTAACCTCTTATTCTGGGCTAGTGGTCTGTAGGGCATTCCTTGGACTTGTCGAAGGTCCTATGCTTCCCGGGATCGTCCTTTATCTATCTGGATTTTATACTAGGGTGGAACTATCCCTTCGGTAAGTGGTTTTCCCGCTGCTAGTCCGAGGTTTCTAAAAGCATTTGCTTGATATAGAGTGGCCATCTTCTTTTCTGCCACTTTGGTACGTTACGCCCTCGCGTTCGATGCCAGCAACTCATTGAGTCCTGCAGTTATCTGGCGCATTTTCTGGGTTGCTTGCGGCAGCGATTATGAATATGGACGGCATCGGTGGAAAGGCCGGCTGGTCGTGGATCTTTATACTAGTGCGCATGCCGTTGTCTCGTCGACGAAGTGTCTAAGCATCTCTCTGTGTATTAGGAAGGGATCTTCAGCACCTTGGTAGGGATTGCCGCATTCTTCCTTACACCTTCAACTCCGCGCGAGGTTTTGGGGCTTTCCGATGCAGAGAAGGAGTGAGCATCAACGTTCGAACTCTCCTCATGCTAATAAAAGATCTATTTAGTTTACTCGTTCGACGCCTCGAAGCTGACCGACCGTCCATTGCTCCCAAAGACCAATTCAGTTTCCTGGAAGTCCTGAAGTCGTTCAAGTCTCCTCATGTTATCCTGACCTTTATGATGTTCTACATGACCGGTACTACTCTTTACGGACTGGGTCTCTTCCTTCCGTCCTTGGTGAACCAACTCGGCTTCAGCGCAACGAAATCTCAGCTGCTCAGTGTGGGTCCTTTCGCTGCTGGTTTCTTTGGTATGTTCACGATGACTTGCACCATGCCGTGAAAGCGATTTGACATTCTCTCCCAGTGACATTGATTGCAGCATATTTTTCAGACCACTACAATGCGCGCGCCATACCCGCCGCCCTGGTTTCATGCTTAGCGGTTGCCGGGTTCGCCATGTATCTTCGTACGACTCTTGAATCTTCAGGTCATCGTCGTTGTCTGATTACTATATTCGTTAGATGCCGAAAATAAATATGTGGCGTACGGCGCCATGTTCATGGCTGTACCCGGCGTGTACGGGACTGCGCCCATCATCTCGGCGTGGATAGCCAACAATTCCGAGCCATACTATCGCCGCGCTACCAGCATTGCTGTCGGCTTCATTGCTACTAATTGTGTTAGTTCGGTTGTTACATCGACAGTGAGACTCTAGACGCTAATTATACATAGGGCGGCATCACAAGTACATGGCTATATCCAACGAAAGAAGGCCCTAGATTCACAAAGACAACAATCTTGAACCTCGTCTTGTACGTGTTTCCTGCTTTCACCGTGTCTCACGTAGACCTTACTCTCGTACTAGCTCGAGTCTAATTATAGTCGGGGCTATTATCAACGGGCTCTATCTATCGTATCAAAACAAGAAGAAGTACAGGAATCGCGCTCAGTTGTTGGCTCCGTACGTCGACGCCGAGTCCAAGGAAGACGCCACTTTGAAGGCTTGGATGGAGTTGGGTGACCGTCATCCCGATTTCATCTACACAATCTGAAAGCCTTCTTTGTTCTACTTCCCTTGTCCATGTTGTACGAACCACGAACGCTTCAGCGTGTTGTAATAATATCTGATGTTGAACCGCGTGCCAATGGTGATACAGTGTTCCCCAAATGAGCCGAACAATGCACAGGTAGACGAATACGATCCTCGCTTATTACAAGGCGAACACTAAATAACAGAACCTGAGTCATACATGATTCCGCACCAGAGGGAAATAGGAGGGAAATATCCTAGCAAGTCATGTGTGATGCGACGCCAGACTCCTTCCCACTCGCTCTTAAGCCATCACTCGAGGATTCAAGTACGACCAGGATCAAATCATTATATTCAACACGGAGGAGTACGTGATTTTTTTTCACTTGCGAGAGTGAATAGGAAGGAGTCTGACAGTAAACGCTTACTTTCAAACTCGAGTGCAACGGCGGGACGATAGCATTACCGTAGGGAATTTGACACCGTCAATTCCGGACGTGGAGAGTTACACAGAGGCTTCAGCCTATGTATGGTAGGAGGAAATCGGCAAATTCCGCTCCTGCATTCCCACGCACCCTTGTCTTTCTACAACGCCCATGTGCTCGCGTTTGAACGCGACGACACGTCTGAATTCCGATAACGAAGATCTCTCTATGACTTGGATATCCTGCTAGTTTTTTCAGTCAGTCTGGTCCCCTTATTCGCCTGCACCCAAAGACGCGTGCGACTCTGTACCAAATGGCAAAAGCAACACTTAGTTGTTTTCTTGGTACAGAGGGATTCTGGGACTCTAAAAGCTGCTAGGGATTCTGACGTTGGGGTAACCTCCATGTTCAGGCATGAGTAGGTATAATTATATTGTCTTTTTCAATCTCAGGTTCACCAAGTGATTAACAGACCTATGCTATGCCAGCCTCGACGTCCTTCTTAAACTGTCGCACAATCGGTTCCATCCCTCCCTCGTCCACTTGGAACCCGAGACTTAACGGATATGTGTTGTCAAAGCGCGCCGGCCACGACGAAACTATCCGCCGGTTAATGGGGTCGTCTTTAAAGCTCACGAGCTTCAGCGCCTCCTGGCCAGCGACTTTCTCCAGCGCCTTGAGCTCGTCCCTCACCGTGGCGGTAAACCCAGGCAAGCACACGACACGCGTGTGTGAAAGGAACTTCTCTGCGGGGACATGCTTTGCTTGAACAAAGTTCTTAATCGTGGTTTCCGGGCTGGCGAGCCACGCAGCGAGTTCAAGTTCGGGCGAGTCGAAGGAGGAGCCAACGGGGCAGACAGCCTCGAGACCCTTGAGAGGTTCACGAATGATGCCGGAAATGAAAGCAGAAGTGGCGGCAGAGGGAACGCCGGGACGAACGACGATGGTAGGGAGCCGTATAATACGACCGTCGACATAGCCGCGCCTGGTGAATTCATTTACGAGCAGCTCGGAAGTGAGCTTGCCCATGCCGTAGGCGCCTTCTGGCGTGGCGATCGTTGAAGGAGTGACGACCTCGGGCTGTACGTCGCGTGAGTATTGTTTTCTGTATCACTTCAACTAAAGACTAACCAGAGGTCCACCATAGACAGCCAACGAAGAAGTGAATATGAACTTTATCGGTGCTGACCGACCCTCGCTGTATTTCCGAGCAGCTTGGAGCACCATTCGGATGGAGTCGATGTTAACCTAAATCCGTTATCAATCTCGACGTCATCTGCTACGGGATCTTTCGCACCTTCAGGCCCAGCTCAAAATTGTCCTCCGAACCCCGAGACATGATCCCATGGAGGCAGTAAATAGTATCCGGAATACCCCTCTCGGTGTGGAACAGCTTGTCGATCTCGTCAGGGCTTGTCAAATCCGCTTTGACAGTAACTGCATTCGCGCCCTGTGGCGCCTTGGGCTCTACGATGTCGGCGAGGATGAAGCTGACGTCTGGTGTGCGCTCGTCTGCGATGAGAGCGCCAGAGAGCTAAGTAGAGGCGGCTATTCAGTATGGATTGACGCAGTTCGAGGTATTGGACACGCACCAATCCTCCGAGCCAGCCAGCGGCACCCGTGATCAGAACAGTGTTTTGCGTCGACATGATGGCAGGAGGCGGAGACGGGGGTGGGGATGGCAGTGCAGAACCATCAGCATTAACAATATCTTTATATCCCCAGTCTGACCCATCGTAAAGGAGGAACGGCATCTCACCCACTACTGGTCCGGCTGCAATTGTCCCGTCCCGTTTCCGGAGTTCCTTCCGATTGGTCCGACCATTAATCCTTGCCCTCGGGAACATATGGTCCCGAAAGCCCCTCTTCCAACAACTTACGGCGAGATGTAGGATGTCATATAACCAACGACTACTATCCTCCCCACTTCTGCTCTCCTTGATACCTGACTTCATAATGCCTGAAACTGGATCATCTCCCGTGAAGTGGCGCGTCGTTGTAGGGTGCGATGTGCGTATTCATACTTCTTCTTCGACGCGTATGTTAACTTTCATCTCATCGATAGGAAGCAGGCGTACAATATAAAGACATATTAAAAGCCGACTTGAAGAGTCACCCTCTCGTTTGCGAGGTCATCGATGTCGGCGTCGGAGCATCATCAGACAAGACCGCCTACCCTCATGTTGCCGTCGCCGCCGCGAAGAAGATCGCTGCAGGCGAAGCCGATCGTGCATTGTTGATCTGCGGAACAGGGCTTGGTAAGTCCAGTCTTCATTGTTCTATATCCTTTCACTTTAATCGCGACCTGAAATGTTGCGCGTTTCTCTTTTCATTTTCATGCCGTGTCATGCTCTGCTAAGCTAATAGGCTATTTTTTGATCCAGGTGTAGCCATATCTGCGAACAAAGTACCTGGTATCCGAGCCGTAACCGCACACGACAGCTTCAGCGTCGAGCGGGCTGTTCTCAGTAACAATGCGCAGGTGCTCTGCATGGGTCAGCGTGTGATCGGCATCGAACTCGCTAGGCGGTTAGCGAGGGAGTGGTTAGAATACGTGTTCGACACGACTTCTGCATCTGCGGCTAAGGTCGATGCTATCTCTCAGTATGAAACGGTTCCAGGATCGTGTTCATGAGAACGCCTGTATTTACACATGCCCTATTTATGTTTGCTTCATTGTTGTAAAATGTCCAGAGAGCATGCAGCGAGTCTTATTCCATTGGCCACGGGCTTCGGTTAGTGTTATTCGAGCCAAAAGTGCACGATATTTTGAAGAACGAGTGCCACTGCGACTCCTGCTGATGCAGCTGTGCTTCCTCTGACAATGGTCTGAGGAGGTTCATTAAAAGTTCGTCATTGTGTCTCTCCAGAAGCAGGTTCTGTAACACACGATAGCACGCCGTACTCTAAAAAGACAATCCGACTCAGTCTCGTGTATGAAATGATTCCGATGAATCGGCGATCACAATTTTGAATTCTACAACTGTTTGCAGGTGCGCTTATGACGAGGCCAATCTTTCGTCTGACAGTCCTTCGAACAATACCTCGCATCCTTGCATGAGCCACATGTCAACTTTCCTTTGCCCCGACACACCGTGCACTTCGGGTCCCGTACCATCTTTTCCAAATAGGACACTCCAAATAAGGGCGAGATCGCCACACGTGTGGCGTAACGCGCGAACGGTCGCCACAACGGATTATTCATCATCCCTTCAACATATTTGCCTTCACCACAGCCACAAAGAGGATTGCTGTCCATCTCCTCCGTCAACGGAATCCTGGAAAGACTTCTGTACTCGCACTTTTCAGTGTGTGACCACGTGCGGCATCGTTCGACGAGCGCAGGTAGAATGTGCTTCCACATATAACGTTCGCCTTTGTAGATGGTGATGTGCCGCGCATTGCTCAAGTTGAGGAATTGCTCGAACTCAGCATGAATGTTAGGCATGAGGGCATCCCTCAAAGGGAGAACGTAACCGTCGGCGATAACGGTGGTGGATGAGGAATCATACTTCAAGCCGTTCATGAAGAAGACAGTATCACAGTTATTTGACGCGTCGTCTTTCAGAATGAACACGTTCCGAACCGATCCGCCCTGTATACCGGATGCAGCTGCAAGAAGTGTGTGGATTGTGTCCTTGATCAGGGCAAGAGCGTCCTCTGGAGTCTCAGATTTACTCCTCTGCTTCTTGATCAACTTGCGTTCTCGCGCAGAAAACATCGCGCCGATGTGAGGGTTAAGCCAATCGTAAAGCTTCTTAGACGAAAGATCTACAGGGAGAAGCGCGTCCAGATTAACGCGGTGGATATTCCACGGTGCAAGGCGGCTGCCAGTGCCCCCAATTACAGGAAACGGGGCTACTCTCGTACCCTGATGGGAAATCGGTGTGGTAGGAGGAACCACGACCTGGATTGACTCGTTTAATCACAATAACGGAATCGGAATTTGTACACTAACCTCAATGTACAACGACTTTCGTGCCGCACGTATGAGACCTCGCGCCCAGTCAACGGGAAAAGGGAAATGAAGATCCTGGAAAGTATTTGAGACCTGTAGTTTCAAGATACAGGGTGCTGTCTGTTTGATGGAAGGTGTCGCTCCTTTGGCCCCGAAGAGTAACTTGATACGGTCATTGGTCAATGAGACCTTGGCAGACAGTGATTTGACGCATTCGCAGTGCTCGTCTAATACAACATTCCACGCTTCTACGGCTCCGATTGACTCGGCAGCGCATTCCGAAGAACCTGACGGAATGGACGGTGGTAGAATGGCTGGGGTTTCCAGCGGCAAGACATGGACATGATTTGTATCAGAGAGCTTCGCGCCAAACACGTTCAGCCATGGGCCAAGCGAAGACGCATACAGCATGCAGTTGCCAGGTGTATTGCGCAGTGAGAGGTAAACTGAAATATTACTCTGCTGGTCGTGGACGATAAGCAAGTGTGTCGGCATTATGAACGAAGCGACTAATGAAGAATTGCCATTCCAGCCATCATGATCTTCCTCGAAGGCAATTCGCGGATTGCTGGTGGTCCCGATAGAGGTGACTCGCCCGAATGCTACTTGAACAGACGAAAAGATATTATGCATCGAGTTGCCCCGCATATCACAAACCAAGGGCACGGTAGGAGTCTCTTTAGCATTTAGCAATTCCAGGCCCGGAGCGGTACGAGGAACGACTAGAATGACCCGAACCGCAGTGGGGACGCTTTTCCAGCTGGAAAAGATCCCTTTAGGGGGGAGACGCACGCGATATGCATCCATCACATGTAGGCCGTGACTGTACAGTTGGACATAGAAGTCCTGCGCATTGACGGTGTCCATCTTCCGCTCGGCGTCATGATCCTGGAGCTCGAAAAAACTGTCCATAACACTTGACCATTTCTGTCCGGATAACTGTAATCGTTTTTGAAGCAACTCCAGCAGAGCGACAAAGGTTTCCCGATCGTAGAAAGCAATATTCGATAAGGATAGTATGCGTCCCTTATCCTGCCGTGGAAGATGGAGTTTTCGAAGAAACACTAACGCGTCCTCTTCACCGAAGAACGAGCCATACAGACCGTACAAGTAGGTCCCCAACTGCTGATGATCGAAAGTTGGTACCGTTAACACATCGCCCAACGTCGGCGCTTTCCATGTCATCGTCTGGTGAGATTGCGAAGAAGTCATGGAGATCATAGACTTGGCTAAAGCCTCGTGTACGTTGGAATGTGGTGTGAAGCCCGACACGAAATCCACGGGAACCAACCCCAACAACAGACCAAGCACAGTGATATCGCTATATAGCGAATCCGTGAAATGTTTTGTAGTATCTTCGTCCGCCCCAGTGAGAAGGAATTCCGTGTAGAGGACGCACGACGGGGTACTTCTGTTGGAAAGCAAAGGGGCAGAGATAATGAGGACATTCCAAAGCCCAATGTGGTCGTTTAGATTGGACGTGTCGATGACGTTGAACCTTGAGGGACATATCTTGTCCCCCTGCAAATAATCGCAGCTCAGCGTCACCGATGTCGCCTTCCATTGGCGAACGGGTATAGGTGTTTCAAGCGATCGATTGGTATGGAAAGCGCCAAGTGCTTTACCAAATGCAATCGCATCGGTTGCGGCAAATCGAATGACAGGCGCCGTTCTCCTGCTCTGGGAATTCAGCGCGGACCGGTACCCGTTGCACCAGGCCGAGAATTGGGACTGTGCACTCTTCCTAATCGCGCTTAGATCCATAGTGACCAAATCTGCAGTACCCGCAAGGTCAGGGGCGAGATGGAAAAGGGAGAGTGGATCGGTGCCATAATGGACGTGAAAGCCCTTGCGGCCGAGGCAGTAGAGGAAAGTGGGATTGACATGAGAAGCCTTTTTGATTGATTTCGGTTCCGTATATGTCGTCCCCGTAGTCCAAAACAGCCCGAACGATTGCATGGCAGCGGCCAAACCAAAAGCCATGAGAGGGCCAAATGCGCGGGAAGCAGGCGCTGCGCCAGGAGATCTCTTCAATGCTGCATCGCAGCCAGCGGCAAACGTCGCCTCCATCTCCTTCCTTTGTTGGGGACTGAGAGCCTCAAAGTCAACCCAAAGCTGCCAGTGTCGACGGAGATCGGGAAGGGTATTAACGGTGCAGAACTTGAGCACACCGCCATACGAAGATGCCTCCCATTTCTCGATGGTGGAGGAGATATCGAGCAACTTTCGACTTTGATCGATGACAGCGGCAAACGTGGTCTGGTCGATCTTCATATGAAAGAAGGAGTTCCAAATAATACCAGCATCCGTGTATTGGTGGTCGATGATCATGGTTAGAAGCATAACGTTCCGCGCTGGGGTACTTTGTATTCAGCTGTTGGAGACGACCAGACGAAACCGAGGCTCACCCAAGACCGCAGGATCGATATCGCAACAAGTGAAATCCAATTTTCGAGAACCTAGAAGAAATATTTAGTATGTACTAAGTGAAACCAGGAGTGCAACGTACTCTTGACGGGTTCGTTAAGAATCGTGAAGAGAATATTCCTCGGGTCGCCACACCCAAGTAGCAAGATTTCTGCATCGTCGTCGAATCCGACATCGCGAGCCAGGTTCACGGCGGGCGTGTTCCCCAACGGATAGAAATAATAGGCTCCGGGCCATATCACAGGAGACGCCATTCTACCTGACAATCCTGAGGGTGAGAGGGTAAGGTGTGCTTGGGCACGAGGCGCACATTGAGTTAAAGTTTACGGAGATGCGCAGGACCTCGGCCATTCAGGCCGTGCCCGTGGAGTATGTTGGACGTGTCCAATCACTTGTTCAATTAACACGATGTGGGACATTCCTACAAACAAAGTGTTCAACCAAGGACAAATAATCAGAAGCAAAACTCACCATGAGTACATAGTAACGAATACAGAAAGCAAGATATACCCACAGTACTAAAATAAGACATAACTTATGTAGATAGACTATATATACATATCCACAGTAGTAGTAGTAAAACAGTCACTTGAAAGATAACCTGAAGCCCAACTTGATACGAGCAGCAACGTCCATATTCATCTTGACCTCCCTAAATGCCCGCCACCACGCATCGCCAACCACCTTCCTCCGCATCGCCTCCTCATCACCCTCCGCCACATCAACATCCACGTGCTCATACTCCCTCCAATTCCGTCTTAACAGCACCAACCACCACTTGACAACAGCCACCGCACTCTCCGGCCCAACGCCACCGTCCGAATTAACACACCCCACCAGAAACTTCTCAAAAAACTTCACATCCTTATCATTCGGCGCAACCTTCGTAAACCGCCCAACCCACTCCCCAATAATCCGCTGCACATCGTCCGTCTCCGTAAACGCCAACTTCTCTCCTTTCTCCTTCCCTCGCTGCCTCAACAACACCGGCGCAGGATACATCGCATGCGGCGGCGGCCGTCGCGTTATCCCATCCAGCGAATACAGCCTTGCCCGCGGCCGAAGCCCCAACCACTCCCCCGTCACCTCCGGGATCCCTCCTTCGCTGTTCAACAGCCGCGCGCGCGTTAGCTGTTCCCGCTGAATACTCGTCGGCAGCATCCAAAACACCTCCGGGTCCAGATCCAACTTCTTCAGGTCCTCGTCCGACATACGCAGCCGCGCAGTGACGCCCTGCCCTCTCTGCTTCCCAAAGAAATTTGTCTTCTTCTTGGGGGACACCCCTGCCCTGCTAGGCGCGAGCTGGTTCGTGATGCGCTTGACGTTGACACCGTGTAGACCGCGCACAGGAAAAAGATTGTTCGTTCTGGAGCGAGAACGGTTAAAGGGCATGTGTGGGTTGATGGGCCGCCGTCGCCGCCTGCCAGTGATGTATGGAGATTCAGATCGCTTCTTGTATTCCTGGTCAAGCTCCTGGCGTACATCAGACGGTAGAGCCTGGTAAACCGACTGGTCGAGTTGAGAATACGCAGGCAGCGTAAGCTTGGTTGGTTCTGGCGGAGGTGGGGGATTTTGATCTATAACTTCGGAAGACGGGGGTGGGGAAGCGGTGTTGCAGGACGAGGAAATCGCTTCACCGTGCCAGCTGTCGCGTGGAATGGAAGCGTCCGTTGTCCTGCTGGAGCAATCCCATTCTTCGACTCCAGTTTCTGGATTTGAATTCCAAGCCCCCGAAGTTCTTTTGGATCAAAAGCGAAAGCCTTCAACATTCGCCACGCATGGTCGCCGATAACTGTCTCATCGTTCGTCGCTCGACCTGACGGGTCAGCTAAAGGTCCCTGTTTGTTGAAAACCTCGCATGCACCATGACCCAGAAACTAGAGTTGAAGTTAATAAACCAGATCGAACAAATTGAGATGGTGTTAGGAAACTGGGAGTTTCCTAATTGAGAAAATTTCCTTCACCATCGACTGCAAATTGGAAACATACCTTCGGTGGCTCAACCGGCGCCGTAGGATCTCTCTTCATAACCTTCAACGTAATCGAGCGACCCAGCATCCGAGCATCATCCAACCGCTTCTTCACTTCGGTTGCCATTTGCCTAACAAACACCTCCGCCTGCTCGTTACTCTCAAACCGGATTCCATAATTAATCTCGCACGAAACAGACTTTCTCGGCTTGTCCGACTCCAGTTTCTTGTCATCAATGCCCCGGATCGCATTATAGAGCGTGTCGCCGGTGGCTTTACCTAGCGCATCACAGAGTGCTGCTCGACTTTTGTTCGCCAGCTCTCCAAGACAAGCTGTACCGAGCTTCTCTACCGCCTTTTCCTTCGTCGACCGGCCGAAGCCGTGCAAATCGGAGATGGTCAGCGTGGCGATAAACGCCTGCGCATCGACTTCCATGAGGTGATAGGATCCCGCCGGTTTCGCCTTCCGTGTGGCCAGACGCGCGAGAAGGATATTGTGGGATATCCCGATGGAGACTTCGCACCCCGTAGCTCGTTTAACTTGAGCGCGAATGGTCTCTGCGAACTCTTTGGCGGGGTCCACGGTGATTTTTGCTTTGGCTCTGAGTCGATTCACCGTGTTCGTCACTTCAATGAGAGCTTCGTCGACCGACACAGCCTGAAGGTCCTCCGCATGGGACATAAGTACGGTGTAGAACTGGAGCGATAATTGCTTATACCTAATACGAATTTCAGAGGATGCACGAAAGGCGATAGAAGACACGTACAGCTCAAATTCATACGGCATCGTCAAAATCGTTGGACAGAGTTTCCTCGCTTGCTGTAAACTCATCCCGTTCTTAATCCCAAACTCCCTCGCCTCGTAGCTGCAGCTGGCGATTTCACTGGTGCTTCCACCCCCACCCTGTGCGCCCTGCGAATGGCATACTACGACCGGTTTCCCTTTTAGCTCGGGCCTCTTCAGTAGTCCCGCCGAAACGAAGAAACAATCGAAATCGCAATGCATGATAACCCTATCCTCGGGCATCTCCTTCGCTTTCCCTTTCCCTTTCGTTGGAGAGCGCATGACGAATTCGACTCCTCGCATGCTCACTCCGCCAGCAGTAGCTGCGTCTTCCTCTGCAGCGACCGTTCCAGCAGCCTCGGCCGTCTCGGCGCGTGCCTGAGCCTCTTGAACGAGATCCTTCAGCTCTGCCTTCCAAGTGGAAAGATGATGGAGACGAGAGTTTTTATAATAGCCTTGGATAAAGTCTGGGGCGACGGAAGTATGCGCATTGCGCCATTCTGGCTTGGCCATGGCTCTCTGGGCGAATGGGTTGGAGTCATGCGAAGCATATGAGGGCGTCGTAGATGGAAGATCAGGGGTATACAGTGAACTATCCTGCCTCGCTTTTCGTCCCTGTGTGGCGTCTGTGCGATCTGGGAGTGTGTATATGAAGTCCTGCCAAGGTAAAAGGACTCCTTGGGCAGCACTATCGACGAGCCATTCTGGGCGAACAACTTTCATGTTTTGGAATTCGCGAATTTTAGCAGGCGTGAGGGAACAAGTTAGGATATGTGTTCTGCGGATCTGTGAATACATATATGCGTTATGAAAAGACGTGAAACATACACTAGGCCTTTATTGACGAGGTAAGGCTGAAACACGCCGCCGTGGGACACAATAAGCTCGCGCAGCACCTGCACTGACGGCGACGTCCATCCATTTATCTAGATGACGGTAAGCTCGTTGTTGAAGTATTAAGATCCACACGCACATATATAGCCAAACCGCTGAACAGGTCAGTCCCGGCCGATTCGAACGTCGAGTTCTGTATCTGTAGCTTGGCGCGTTTCCTCTGCATGTATTCGCCAAAATCTCCGAAATGAGCGACTCCATAGATGTCTTCATCGTCTTCTCGCGGCCGTTTCCTGTCCTCCTGCGGGCTGCGATCCCCTTTAATGCCAGCTGATTAGGAGGGTATTGACAGAGAGGTGACGACGGCCTCTTGTCATCGCTCGGAGCGCCAGGCTCGCCTGGTAGTATGACATGCTCCAAAGCCTCGAGAAAAGCTGGGTCGTCGTCGGAGAAGTAGTCAGTTGATTGACTCCCGGAAGGAGCGGGCATGAGATGGTCATAAAATTCGTAGAGCTCGTCGCAGTTGTGGCTGCTGTCTCTGGCGTTGTCGACGTTAACGTCGTGGATGATGGTGGTCACTGGTAAGAGATCAAGTCAATTCGATCGC